>VZRQ01007965.1:168712-215561 GCA_013397975.1 Machaerirhynchus nigripectus | reverse complement strand
CCGCGGCCACCTTTGCCCCGGCACCGGGGGCCGCGGGAGGCGCGGGGCAGCCGCGGCTCCTCACGAGGAAACGCAGCAAACTTTTCTCCTTTTTTTATTTTTCCTTCTCTTTTCTTTTTTTCATCTTTTCTTGGGTTTTTTGGTTTTTGGTTTTTTGGGTTTTTTTTTTCCTTTTTTTTCCCCCGTCCCTGTTTGCCTTCCCGGGAGTGATCCCGCCCGCCCCGGTGTGTCCGGCCCCTTCCCCTCCCCGCGGCCGGGGCTCCGCCGCAGCCCCCGGGCGGGCACGGCCGCGGCACCCCCGGGACAAGGCGGCTTCCAGACCGGTTTCTGCCTCTCCAGCAGGCTCGGTTCAACAGCCAGCCCTAATTCCTTCGGTGTGTTTTGGTGATACGGTGGTTTGGAGATCCTGGTGGTTGTGGTCCTCTGCTTGAACCGTTTCTTCATACGGGCCAGAGCCTAAAAATGGCTTAACGCTGAATTAAGTTGCTTGCCAGCGTCCCGAGCTGATAATCAGATTTATGATGGTGCACCCTAGCACTGCCTCAAAGCACCGACCGCTGTGGGTAGTTCAGTTCATGCTGGAAGGCTTTTAAACTTCCCAAAATGCCTCGTTATTTGTAGAATTAAAAATATTTTGCTTTTGGGCACCAGACACTTATTCTGAACTCTTTCTCCCTATAAACACCATCCTTCCAAAACACAGCAATTCTAATTGGGCAAGATTCCCTTGAGAATGATACTTTTGGTTGGGTAGTGAAGTAATCCATAGTTGGATCTGTAATCCTCATTCTGTAGTGTGTTGTACCAGGGAAAGCACTCAAATTTGCATGATTGAATGCATTTGCAAATTTAACTTACAGCTGCACTGCACTTGCAGCTTTGAGCCCTAAGGAAAGCTTTCTGATGGATTGTTCTATTTCGCTATTTACTAAATTTTTCTGGCTTATTATCAGATGTTTTCATATTTCTGAAGATGTTGTCATCAGCATTTAAAGGTTTCTGAAAACATTTACTAGGAGTAAATTTTGCTGTTACTTTTGTTGTTCTTCGACACACTTAAGTCAACTTTATCCTCCTCTTTAAGTGGCCCAGTTATATTGGGGTCATGTTGTATTTGCTGTTTACTTTCTTTGGACTTAGATATCAAATTCATGCAAAACTACTGAAAAAAAAAGATATTATCTGGCTATAAATTTTGTCCTCTAGAACCAGAGCAGATAATCTTAAATAGTCTGGTGCTTTTTGGTATCAGTTACGTTTGCGGCAAGGCCATAAGCAAACATAAACTCCCCTCTCAGAAGAGCACCCTGTAAATACAGGCTCACAGAGGAGAAACCTGGGAAGTTGACTGTTCAGGGCTGTGCCAACAAAGGAATGCTCTGCTCTGTCTATTGACTTCTAGAATGCAGTCAAAAGAGTTTTACAGAGGAGAGGGGAGAAGATCTCCTGTGTGTTTTAATGGATATAATTTAAAATAGGCTTTAAAGGAATGACTGACCTCTAAATAGCAAAACCTTCCCTGTTATTCAGTTCTTATTTCCTGGGAAAGTTTACCCTTTAGTTTTGCTTTCTAGACTAATTCAGAGGGCTCTTTAAGATTGAAATAACCAGCAAAAACACAAAGTAACACAAAGTTAATGTTGACAGTGTGATGAAATGTCTCCTCTGTAGGTATTTTGAGAGGTCTGGCATGTTGCATCACATAGCTCGTACTCACAGGCCTGGAAACCCTCTTGCCCTGCCCTCATTAAAAATTGAAACTTTATCCAGATAAGGTATAAAGGCTGCTTCAGACAGAGAAGGGATTCAGGGCCCACTTTAAAGCAGTTATTTCTACATCAAAGTTGAAATCTTGAAAACAGTTGGTTACCCTTTAGGGGCAGAGAGCAGGAGCCTGTGTATTCAGCACTGGCTGGGACTGTAATCACAGCTCCCCCATCTAAAACAAATGAACACCTCTTTGTGCTGTGCTCCAGCCCGAGTGGAGAGTGTGCTCTCCTTTGTTCAGCAGCGCTCATGGCTTGCCTGTGCCATGCCAGCAGTGCACTGCCCCAAACGCTGTGCTGGGATGGGTAAAACCCAGAGCAGTGCTTGTGCTTCTCCTACCTGTGAGAAGAAAGGCTTGGTCTGGGGAAACTAATTCGGTGTAGTGCAGTGATGGCATCTGTGCTGCAGGACCAAATACAGGCTTTAGACTTCTCAAAAAAAAAAAAAAAATCAAGTTTTGGGTGACCTGGAAAAATAATAGAAAATTAAATTGAATACCTTGCTGACCTGCTGGTTTAGGGGGGAGGGGGTGTTGTTGTGTATTTTTTTTTCTTTCTTACGGTGCAAATCCATTGGATTTATTAAATACATAGTAACCTGTGTTATACAAAGCTTCAAAATAAATTACAGAAGTCATCAGGTGGCTGAGTAATGCCGTTTTATTTTTATCTTGTTCTTCCTTTCTGCTGGCAACAACACCAGAAAGTGAATACCTCAGTGTTTTTTAGCTAACCTGACTGAATAAACAGCACAGCTCACAAACATGTGGCACACACACAAAAATCGGGGCTGACATTTCCCCTTTATGTAAGACCTGAAGAATCACTTCAGCGCATGATAGGAATGGCACGTGCACAGTGCAGCCCAAGGGTGTGGGAGCCTGTGACTAAAGAGGGCCACGGCCTCCCCTGGGCTGAGGAACTGCTCAGAGCTTCCCTGGTATGACACTGCCCTGCCCTGGCAGCTCCCTGGGACCATCTGGGGGGACGCTGGTGGTGACCCCAGGAAGGTTGTTAGGTGTTGCTGTGTCCCTGCAGCCCGTGCAGGTTTTGTGCTGTAAAGGAGGGAGAGCTGCTTGGATCCGGCTGAGATCTGCAGAGTGCAGGGGAAAGGGGACAGAGCAGGAAAGCGCTGAGGGACGGACGTGTCCTCCTGCCTGGCTGGGCTGAGGGCTGGGCAGGCAGCTCACTCCGTGGTCCCGGGCTGTGAGGTTTCTGGAGCTCTTGATAGTGGCATGATTGGTGTTGCTGATCTTGGGTTTAAAAGATATATCTCTCTGTATCAAAGAGAATCTTACCCAGAAATGTTGATTATCAACCAAAGCATAATTTTAAAAAAACCCAAAACACCTCCTCCCCAAAAAACCCTTTGTTCTCCCCAGAGGCGTTGAGAATTATTTTTGGTAAGCTATATTGTTTTATCATGGAAATATATCTGATAAATTCAGTTTGAAGTCCCACATTCCATGTTTCTGTGTTTTAAAAAGACTCACAGTTATATTAAACTACTGGACTTACGTATCAAAATCCAAACTCACCTATAGCCCCAGCTCATGTTGCAGTCAGGCTGTTGCTTTGCATCCCTGCAATATAAATCCAACTTGGGGGAAGAGGAGCCTTTGGGAGTTTGTGTGTGTATAAAATCCAGTTCTTCCTTAGTACAAATTATCTCTTCTGCCCTTATTTAGAGTTATGCCCATTTGAGGTCTATCCTTGGCCATGTGTTCATAACCTGAAAAAGTTGTATTAGAAACACACTGATGGATGATGTATTAATGTTTCTCTTAAACAAGAAATGTTCCATCAAGAGGACTAATAATTAGTCATAAGAATTAGTCTTCTTGAATAAACACTGGCATCGGGATTTATTCTTTTCCATTCTGTTAAACCTGTTTTAAAATAACATTAAGCTAACTTACAAATGATATATCTTAATATGAGATGTGTTGAGGGCTCAACTGTGCCCTTCTGAAAACTGTATTGTGGATTTCAGAAGCTAAAGCAGGAGATGAAATGCACTAATGTACAAAATGCTTCAAGTACAGTAGAGCTCAGTATTATTTCCTTTTTGAATCTTCTCCAGGGAGGTCTCAGACACAGTGTGGCAACACTAAAGACTTTTTTAAAAATTACTCATTTTCAGATTGAGAAATAACCATTTAAATTAAATCTCTAGTAGCTACACCAAGCTTAGCTGTGAACAGCTATAGTGATGGTAACAGGAGTGATGATAGATCAAGATCTACTTTTCTCTGGTGGATTTATAATTTCAGAATTCTACCCAAATGCGCTGTTATTCACTCTTGCAAGAGTGCCTGCAGGATGTAAACTTGAAACTGCAGGGAGTCTATGCATTGTTCAGTTGTGCTCATACCTGCTGAGCTATTGTTCAGTGAGGTGTGTCTTTAAGTAAAAAGCAAAGCTGAGCATTTACAGGAAGGCACTTTTACAATGGCTGTCATTTGTTTTGAAGATTAGCGTTGTTTATGTGGGTGTCAGGAACTGCGGAAGGTAAAATACCCACACACAACAAGTGGAAATTGAGGGCTTCTTCCTCTCCAGCCAGCTCCGTGCTACCAGGCTGGGTAACTCACACTGGCTGCATGTGGTGGAAGGAACACAGCAGCTCTTATAAGAGATTCTGTGAGGATTTAATGACTCAAATGACCAGAATAGGTTTCTCTTACGCTTTTTTCCTTGGAAGGTCGCTTTTGCCAACTCTAAAGGTCTCTGCATGAAAGATGTTTCCAGTTGCCTGTTTTGTAAATGTTTCCCTTTATTTCCATTCATCCTAAATAATAGAAAGCTGTAGGATCTGATCATGTGCCTCCTCTTCTCGTTAATTATTCTGTTCATGAGAGGTAGTGTGTCACTAGAATATAGGACACACGATTGACAATTAGGAGGCCCTGTTAGTGTGCCTCACTGTACAGGCAAATGAAGTGTTGTGAACCACTTTATCTCTCCCAAGCTCTTTCTCACTTTGTGATGTTTATTTGGATTAAGACAAAGGTTTTATTTCCATGTCCTTGTACAGCAAGGCAGATAAAAATACTGTTATTTTCTGAGACTTTTGACAATTTTAAATTAATTGTTCTTCTGATCAGAAATTTTTCATTGTTCCTCTGTCCTCTTTTTTGAGAAGTTTTGAGATCTGGCTTTATTGTATGACATGAAATCTTGCACTGGTGTTCAGTCCCACTCCTTTTTGTGACCTTTTCCTTAGACTACAAGTAAGAGAACCTATAAAACTGTAAGACATGGTAAGAAAAAGTAGCTGTACAAATTGATTTGAGTCGCTCTTGCTCCCTATAACTTCTGAAGCTGAATAAAATACTACAGTAATTTTAATTGCTCTGAAATGTCCTGGTAATATCAAATCTATAGCTCATTCTGAAGAGGGAGTTGCCTGTGACAGCTTCCCTTTTTGATAAAGGGCTCTAGATACTTCTTCCTGGACTTCAAAGACAACCTGTGGTTAACTGTATAGAATGACCACTAGAAGCATGGGCAGGTTTTTTGTTTGCTTTGAGAATCCAGTCTTCAGTAGAAAGGAAAAAGACCACATATTATGCTTTTTTACTAATGCATGAAAGGGAAATAGTGTGAGAATTATTTCATCAGGTCATCTTGGAGACGTGGCAGGGGGGTCAGGGAGAGTTAAGCTTTTCTACGGAACACAAACCCTTGATTGAGATGAGCCCTGCCCAGTGCTGTGAGGACCAGCTAACACCCATAAACCAAACTGTGTCAAACCAAGCAGCCTCCAAAGGGGAATTTCCATTGCAAAGGTTTTTGCTGTTCCTCGGGCAGGGACTGGTTCTGCTAACAATCAACCACTGTGGCAGTGCAAAGCCTGAAACGCTTCCAGAGACTGCCTGGGCCGATGGAGAAAAGATCCATTAGTTGTGCTCCCTCCAGCTGCTGCAGGCACTGGCTCTAAATGGTTTCCTCACCTTTCCCACCTTGAGCACATGGGATGTCCTGGAGCTCTTCCTCCGAGTTCCCTGTGTTCCAGTGGACCTGCTGTGTCTCCACAAATACCTGCCATGGATGGGGAGGTCTGGTGAAAAACAAGAGCTGTGGGGCCTGCCTTCGGAGAGGGGAGCTGCTGAGAGCAGTTTTATTGGGGTTTGTTTACTTCCTCCTGGATGAAAACAACTGGCAGGTGCAGTCACTGGTTTTTGCTTGAAATCTGAATTAGAGGATGTCAAGAAAAGTGGAATCTTAGCCCCTGAATGCTTAGGACAGTCATTCCAAAAACCAGTACTGCGAGACCAATAATTATCATGTTTTTCTTGGAATTTTGGGGTAGGTGGCAGTAAGGGTTTTTCCTCTGTAGTTTTTTGTTTTAAGGAATAGGCAGAATCTTTCAAGATTATTTTCAGTGTAGAGTGGCAGTTCAAGGTGCACTGGGATTCTCACCTGCCATGGATGCACGCCATCATGGTACATCTTTTTTTCCCTGTATCCTTGAAAATACAGGACTCTCTATCCTAAAACAATCCTCTAATTCATCCTTTTTTTTTTTTTCCCCTTGTGATTCACTGACTCCGTGTAAGTCAACAGAGATCATCTTTAGTACCCAGCTGGGAAGAAATGGCAAAAAGTTGGAATAGGAAGAAACAACTTGTTCCTTGGAACAAGTGTCTCACAGTCAGAGTGCCTCAGCAACGAGGAGAGCAACAGGCACAGCAGCAACACTGACAGGAGCAAAATTAAAGAGCTGGGGTGGGCGGAGGGATGTTCCCAGACACCAGAGCCTGAATATCCATCCTGCTAAGTTGTTAGAATAGCCCTTGGCATTGTTGGCCCAACCTGAAACACGCTTTCCCAAATGATTTCTGGATGTGGTTTGTGAGTTAACACAAATCAGGGGCCTGGGGACAATAGCTGGTTTGTTTGCACTGATTGCATTTGGGTGGGTGAGAGTTTAATGGGACAGACCAGAAAACAATCCCAGTTGCATTTAATTTGTACACAAAGGCAGTGAGGCCAGGTATTGTTGTTCTGTGGCTGCTTTTGAGGTAATTTATACTATACTAGTATTGGAATCTAATAGTTTATATATTTTTAAAATAACTTTATTTTTACTTGATATGAATGTTGAAGTATTATTGGAGTCAATCTTTCACTGTTTATGTTGAGCAGAATTCAGGTATAGTGCTGTCTTTGAAAAATGATAAAATTCTGTCTGCATGACCTTGCCTGAAAATCAGACAAATGTGCTGCTATTGCTGCTCTTTTTGGGTCCACCTGTGTACTAAACATAAATATTTTCGTTCTGCTAGTAGTACAACAGACAAAAGCTTGATACTATTTCACTTGTCTTGAGTCTTGTGTTTCTTGTAAACAGAAAGAACTGTTTTGAACTCCTTGAACTTGACAGCTCTGCTGTGTGAACAGTAGCGAGTTGTGCCATGGAAGTATTGCCATAAAAATAGTAATCAGAACGGTGCTTACACGTGTCTCACAGGCTTCTTTTCATGACAATATAATTTCACAGAGTGATGTCATAGCTATAGTTTTGTTAGGAAGATTCTGGGGAAAGGAGGTCCAGAAATCTGCAGGTTGTAGAATTTGCTAGGAATGAGAGCAGTCCTGCCCGGAGCTGCTGGATTTCAGATTCTGGTTGTTTCAGGCAGTAATTGTATTTAACAGTGAAAGCAGCTGCAGTGGATTTTTTTTTTCCCCTTCTATTTAAATAAGGTCATAATTTTCATTTTCTTTCTGAAACAACCATGGCTTTGCACAATTTTCAAACAAACAAAAAATGCAGAAAAAACCCCCCAAAATAACTAAGTTCCCTAAATGCATCTGTAACACAGAAAACACAAAGAGTATGAACCAGAGATCTGGTGACATTTTTCTTCTTTTCTTCTCTAGCATTTTTTAAAATTTAGAACTCAAATCTTGAACCACTGTCAGAAAGTTGTTGTTGTCTGAATTTGTAAAATAATTAGTGGACAAAGGGTTTTCTCTCATTCCAACATCACCTACATAAAAGATGCTTTTGCACAAACTTTGATCACACACCTGATATCTCCTTTTGTGTTATAAACAGCCAGATCCCTTTTTACCCCTGTTGCAATAGTTTTAACTTTTTTTTTCCCCTTTGTTGATCTTAAATGCTCAGTTTCTCCTCCCTTCCCTCCTTTGTTTTCCCGTGTCCCTCAAATCTTCCACTTTTCATCCATCCATGGACTCCTCAGTGCTATGCTGTCCTCATGAAACTTGAAACTAGACTGGAGTGACACTGAGATGAATACTTGCACCCACTGTGGAATTGCCTTGGTTGTAACACAAATGTTGTTTTCTTTCACTAGAATGTTATGGAACAGTTCAATCCCGGACTGAGGAATTTAATAAATCTGGGGAAGAATTATGAAAAAGCTGTTAATGGTAAGTTTTCTTGGTGCTACATTTAGAAGGAATGTTTAATTCTCATTTAAAGTATTGGATATGAGGGTTGTGTATATAGGCTTAATTCTCTAGTTGAACTTTGGATGTGTTTAATTAAGAGGAAAAACCCCAAAATAACAAGCACAAATACACAAATATATGTACCTTCTCTCCAGTCTTTTGGGTTTTTTCCCGTGTCCTGGAGAAGTTGCATCACAAACACTTAGGCACAGAGCTCCTGCAAAATAACCTGAAAGTGGCTTTAAGTAACCCACATTGGAATAACAGATTTAAAAAACCACAGTTATGTGAATTAGGTGTTATTTTTTTCCTTTCTGAAAATACCTGCCAGAGACATTTCACATTTTTAGATGTGTTCCTGCTCACCTGCACACGTCACTACTTCAGTAACCCCAGGAACAGCAGGAATTAGTACCAGCTGCAGGAGTGGATTGATTTGCTGTTGTTGCTGTCCCTACTAACCCTGATGGCATCATTTCTATGGGGCCAAAATCAGAATGAATACATTTGAATCTAAGGACCCAGTTTCTCCAAGTTTTTGGAATAGAATTGCCTTACCCCCATTATTGACCTCACAGAAACAATCCAAGGAGAGCTTTCCAGGGCCGGGCTCCAGATTCCCAGAGCCTGCACTGTGGGACCTGGCAGAGCCTGCTGCACCTCACCATGCAGACCTGTCAAACTGCTTGGTACCATATTAAAGCCATGTAAAATCTCTCTAATTTTGCCTCACTCAAACCCATGGCACATCCTTCCCCTCCGTGTGATGCAGTGCCCTGAGAAATGGGATCCTGTAGCACTGCATGGCCAAACAGGCTTTGAAATCTCTCTTCATGCAAATTTTAGACCTGGCTTGAGAAAAAGATAAAACCAAAGCCTGCTGGAGATGACAACAGGGAAATGTTGACTTTTTTGTGGTAGTGCCTAACTTGATGGATTAACATGTGGTTACCTAGTACCTGACCTTAGGAATTACAGGTAGTACCAGAAGTAATAACAGGTGTTTCCATATTTGTTGGAAATATTTCTATACCAGTTTCTGAGGGTTCTGCTCTTCACACACTTTGCTGTTGATATATTACATTTTGCCTTTTGTTACATTTGCCTTTAAGCCTGGCTGATAAGGCATATCTAGCATGAATGCTTCATTTCGAATGAATATTTACAGTGTTGCAACAACTGTTGCAAAGTCATCTTTGGACTCTCATAAATTTGTAATCTTTTCACCATCATTTCTGAGTGATGTAAATAGATCTGTAACAAGGAGTAAATACTCTGTTGCTAAAGAAACATTTCACAGCTTCCTAAAAAAGTTGGAGCAGGCTGACAAAGAACATAAAACTTACAAGAACTCCAGATATGTTTATAATGTATTTTTCTACATTATGAGGACAAAAGGTCAATAAACCTTCCCTTTCTGCAGAAGTAATTTATAAGCCATAGTACTGGTGAAGGGACTATACAAGCAGGGTTCTTGATTTAGCTTGGTTAGCACAGGGAAAATCACACATTTCCTTCCTTTTTCAGTGCTTGTATTAGGAGAAAAGAGTGACTTGGGGCTGTCTTGAGAAAACACAGACAGGAAGAGTTGGACTGGCATCAAATCCCGTCGTACAGGTGGCACGTTGCTCCATCAGTAGCACCACTATAATTCTTCTGCTCAGAAAATTTGCATAAAGAGCACCTATGAGACAGAGCTTAGACAGAAATCACCCTTTCTAATGCAACAGAGCCTCAAAGAGAATCTTTGTTTGATTTGGA
The DNA here is from genome assembly GCA_013397975.1 of Machaerirhynchus nigripectus. Classification (NCBI taxonomy): domain Eukaryota; kingdom Metazoa; phylum Chordata; class Aves; order Passeriformes; family Dicruridae; genus Machaerirhynchus; species Machaerirhynchus nigripectus. The sequence goes on along the minus strand of VZRQ01007965.1, from coordinate 205,611 downwards.
AAGTTTTCAGACTTCTCAGTGAATATACTGTTACATAACCGAAGATGTCACCTTACTAGTAAAAACTATAAAATACAGACCTGTAATTGGCCATTATATTCCTCCCAGAAAAGAAAAAAAGTATTCTAAAGTCAACAGCAAGGCTCTGCTTCACTTTCACTTTAGGTCAAGAATGTCCTACTACAAAAAAATGATGATTAACGACTTCAATAAGTTATTTTTCACATTAAAACTTGCCAGTTTGTCCTTGTTATTTCTTTTCTCTGTGGTGTGCAGATCAGTTCTAGACACTGAAGATGCAAGGCAGGCACTGCAGAGCTGTTCCCTGTGTAAGATGGTTCTCCCCACTGGCCTCCCTGCAGCTCCAATCCTGACGTTCCCGAGCTGTTCCAGCAAAACTGGCTTTGCTGTTTAAATCAGCCCCAGCCAGGAAATGATTAACTGGGAATAACTGAAACCTCCGTGCTGTATAGGAAGAGCTTTTGGGTTCCTGTAACAGCCAGCTTCAGAGGGAAATGATGATTTGTTTCTGAGGGGCTCCACGGGGCAACTGCAGGTCCGTGGTGTGGTGGCCAGTTGCCATTTCCCAGGTCACTGCTCTGGCTGGTCACCACAAGAGTCCTCAGCACTTGTAGTAAGTTTGGGGTTGCAGGTTGAGGTTATTCCAAGTTTTCTCTGTGCCAAGGGATTTGGTTCTGTGCTGGCCAATGGCCTGTGGCTGAGCCTTCCCACTAGATGCTGATTGCCCCTGGGTATGCACGGGAGCTGGAGCTCAATAACAGGCTGAACCCTCATTAATATATTTGGGTGTTCTGTCCTTGTTTCCTGGTTTCCCAGATCAGCAGGGAGCACAGGGACTTGTGGAACCTTCTCTGACAGAAGGATTTCCTTGTTGCCATATACCCCTCTCGTACTCTGTGCCCTGGAAGACAGGATTTCATAGGATCAGAGATGAATAAAAATGGAAGATATTTTGGTATGTTTTTTAACAGTTGTGTTTTTTTCACTCACCCCCAGTTATGGTAGTGGCTGGAAGAGCATATTATGATAGCCTTGCAAAGATCGGGGACATATCAGCAGATTCTCCAGTTTCTAAAGAATTAGGTAAGTGAAAACTGATTTTTTAAAATTACTTCAAAGTATAAAATTTATTTTTGCTTTCCTGCTGGCAGTTCACAGAGCGAATGTGAAGTAGATAAGGATCAGTAAAACTATGCACTGCTCTTATATAACACGGATGGAGGGGATTAGATGCCTTTAAGGCATATTATTTCTCAAGACACTTAAAGTGTTTTGACAAAATTACCTTTTCTTTTTCCTCCTTTTGTGAGTATATATCTGCCTATGCATTCAAAAGCATGTGTTTTTAAGCTCATATAATTCTAAAATAAATGTAAAAAATATGTATCTTGATTTTTAATGCAGAGGTGATGGTTGAAACACTTCTGCAACAGAATATTGGTATAAGGAGTCCTAGTGCACAACAGCAGTTTTAGAACTAAAACAATTTTCTGGTTGAGTGTCACTGTGAAGGGTTCAGTTTTACTTCACTACTTTTGATCAAGTGTATCACTAAAAGTTCTCAGGTGCATTTATATTTATTTTCTACTTGAGCTTTTGAAAGAGAAACTGTAGACTCAAAGATGGATTAATTTTACATTAATAGAAATCCACTTCAAGTTCTGTACTCTCCTGAAAATGATTTCTGAATATTTGAAAGATCAGCAGCAGCACTTGACCTTGACAACTTCACTTTTGTAGGCTGAGCAGTATAATTGCAACACTGGGCAAAGGAGTACAAAATATTTGTAATATTTCTGACAGGGGATTCTCATGCCACTGCAAAACAAAGAACTGGGAACTGCACTGGAAAGAAGAAACATTTGCTTAATGCCTTCATTTGCTTTTTGACAAAAATAACTTGCTGCTGTGTCTTGCCTCTGAACTTTTGGTTTTGGGCAATGTAGGGCTTCAGTGATGTAACTTGCATCTCCTCCTGCCACTCACAGTGTTTTGTTAATTCAGCTGATTACAAAGGATGGGTTTAGCTTTTTTTTTTTTTCATAGCTCTGGAGAAGTAGATGGGACTGACTTCTCTTGAAAGGTGGCCACTGGTTTCTGTGTGGCTGCCTGCATTTTTCTGGCTTGTTCTGAAAGCACTTGTGGGTGAGTGCTCACGTCCGTGCCGAGGGCTGGGAGCGGCGGAACAGCAAACAGGGCAGAGCAAACAGTCCCAGCCAGCAGCTCCCTCTGTTTGCTCTGCAGGCTGTGGGCAGAAAGCAGAGCTGCTGCTGTCAAACTACACAACAACAGTTAAAAGAAATGGCTATGCAGGGTCTTAGGAAATAGCAGAAAAAGCAAAATTACATGGTGTTTGCAATCAAGCTGGTCAAAAGCATGGAAGCAACTGATTTATGACTTGTCACCGGGGGACATTCTCTGCTTGTTTGCAAATATTATTATTATTGGGTAATCTGCTGACTTCTGAAAATATCTGGTTTTCCCTATTACTTGGGACAATACAGAATTGTGATTGAGAACACTTTTGTTTAACTGTGAACTCCATCCTGCAATTATAAATCTTTTTCAAGATACACCACATTGAGAAAACACAGCCTTCTTCCCCGCTTTCTGTTCACCTTCTGCTTTAACTGTTACTGCAGAAAAACCTATTCTTCTTAAGGCAAACAGTAACTCTGGATTTCTTCCAACATACTCTCCGATGGAATCCTTAATTTAGAGATAAGGAAAGTCAATGAATGCTGGAAAAGTCAGGATAATGTGGTTAGGAGCCTGTGACAGATCATTTGCATTTTCAAGTAGAAGTCTTACAAGCTCTGAAGCTGGGCTACAACACTGTACTATTTACCAAAGAAACATGATACACCCAGGTGTCTCTAAAAGTATCAGCTTAAAAAGGAAATTATTTACTGTACACTTTTGTATTTTAATGGCACTGCAGTGCATGGTGAGCAGTATGGGGTGTGTAAGGACAGATCAAACTTTGCCCACTCGTGAGCCCTGTAACTCCAGGGGAGCTGCTGGGCAATTGTCTCATCCATGAGTTCCTTTAGACTTGCTGAAAGACAGGTGATTGACCACTAGCAGCTCTATCGTGCCTTAACACTTCTGTTATCTCTGCCAAATTAGAGGTGGTTTCACAGTTCAAACCCAAACCTGCTGGGTGACCTAGGTGTTCACTGCCAGGGTGATGTAAAGATTTGTATCAAACCCACAGCCACTCCTTCCTTCTCATCAGGAAACACAGAACGTGAACTTCTGAGATGAGACAGGAAAATGGACACAGGCCCCACAGCAGGGTAGAGGATTGCACTAGAAATAAAGGAGATTTTATTTAAAGTAGAGGGTAGAAAGCAGAGAGGCTGGAGAAGTCTTAGGGGGAAAAAATCAAGTAAAAATCAAGCCAGAAAATGCTTTCTTCTGTTGAATGAGATTGGAGCAGAAGAGGGAAACAAGAATGAAAAGGAAATCTGGATATTCCAGCTGAATCAGAGCGTTTGTACTAAGTATCTCTATCTTTCAAGTCTGGTTGAAGCTCTCTGAATCATTTTAATACAGAATAACTTAAGCAAATTGAGGAAGTAGAAGAATGTACTGCAGTCATAACACAATCCTCATGAATAAAGGATGAGTTGATTGAGTCAACATTCTTTCTAATTTCATATTTCCTTAAATTTCTGAGCTTGTAGTCCCTCAGACTCGGCTATGAGCATTTAAAGAACACAGCCTGAATTCATGTGGTTCAAGCTCTTCTGCAGTATGAAATTTGCATACCTTTTTTCCTAGGCACCTTTTGGAAATCCCTCTAGGAAGAAAAGATAGAAAACAAGAAACTGCATGTTTAAAAATGTTAAGCTTTCATGCTATTCAAATTTCAGCATACCACACCAGCACAATAAAACACTGTGTTTCAATAATGCACCAACACCAATTTCACATGGACACTTCATCATGGTGTTAAAATAGTAACTTTCACGTGCTGCTAATTGTTTCTGTCTTGCCCAAAACACAAAGGCTTGTGAGGCTCTGTCACATCGATTTTTAGTGCTTATAATTTAAATAAAATCTCCTCTAGTAACACGGGCTGTGTCTGTAGCCTTCACTTGCACAAGGAACCGGGAAGGTATTTCCTGCTTGCCTGTGGAATACTGCTTCTCATATCTGCCCAACTATCTTCTCCAGCACCTGCCAGCTATTGTAGCTACATCTCATTTTATACTGTGGGTGTAAAGTCCCACTCAGTTTGTTGTGTAGCAACGGTATCTACAGCAGTCACTCTCAATTACATTATGGGTCTGTACCTGGAGCTTGTTGCTCAAGAACTAAGGAGTGTAAACTATTGATTGCTTGTCAAAATTGAAGGAGAAAGAAAGATATTGTATTACGTGGTCTTGGTCGATGGAACTAAATTGCAGAAGATCAGTATGTTAATAGGACATAAGTCTCTTCCCTAATCTAACCAAGACTGGTAATTTATTTAAAGATTACTCTGGTTCATAGGCTTGTTTTTTATAGCTGCATTGTGTTAAAACTTAATGGAAACGGGTATGCAAGAACTTATGCTCATCTGCAGTCTAAAATATAAGAATTTGGGAAAATTTGGGTTCCTTTCAGAAGAATGTTTTTGGTTAAAAACCGCTACAGATGATCTAGAGAAGCAAGTCTTGAAGTAAAAGGTTTCTCTTTGTAGTGGCAGTCACAAGATAGGGAGAGGCAGGGAGAAAACCCCAAAACTTCTCATGGTGCACAGAGGAAGTGGAATTCTTTCCTGACAGAGGGTGAGCCCTGAACTTGATGTTCCTCTCAAGCAGAACTGTAGCTCTCTGTTTTTAACTCTGGGGTATAGCACTTGTGTCACTCTCACTAGTGAGAAAACCAAGCAAAAAAGAGAAATTCCATGGTTTAGGGTGAATGTAGCTAGCTCTACTTCTTTCTTTTTTTTAAAAAAAAAAAAAGGGAGGGGGGAGAGTTGTTGGCTTACTTTAACACATATACATTGACCCTGTCAGCTGGAATCCTATTTCACTTAGAAAGATGACACCTTGCACTCTTCCCTTGCCTGGCTCATTTCAGCTGAAGAGGAGAGCTCTGTCATCTTGCCCACCTCGCTGCATCCGTGTCATCCCCTCTGTGGAATCAATGTGCTGCCTTTGGAATAGATGGTGTTGGATAGAAAGCAAAGTGAATTGTGCCAGCAACTACAGAACCTTTAGCACCTCATCTGGTGGAAACTTCTGGGAAAGTAGCTTAGAGGCTGCAGTTTAAGTAGTTAGAATCAGGCCAGCTTTTCCTATGGAGCATTAATAAAAGAGTCTTCTACTATATTTATAATGGAATTTCATTTGAAGAAGCCACTGCATTCCTGTGCTCTAAAAGGAAACTACACAGAGAGCTGCCTTGAAAGAGAAATACAAAGTATTTGTGGGTTTTTACAGGAATAAGGTTTTGTATCTTCCAGTTTTACAGTAACATTGTGGGCTTGTGCTCTGCTTGTCTGCTGTAAGAAAGGTGGAAGGAGACGAGCCAGTCTTGGGTGTAAGTTCTATAATATGTCCCTGATAGAATATAAACCAGAAATGATACTTTGAAGAAACACAGTGAGAGGTTTGTTACTGAGCAAGAGGTGGGTTTGTTACTGAGCATAAAGAATGTGTCTAAAAATGGATACTGCAGCTTGTTCTTACAGAACTATCCAAAAGAAGTTTGTTCTGTATATAGTTATATTGTTGTTAATGTTGTTTGAAGACTTCCAGATAAGTTACAAATTTTCTGGTTCTAGAAATGGCTGATGGGAGGAAACAGAATATGAAAATACACAAGGCCTTTGGTATGGATTACAGGAACACCAGGGAAGAAGACAGATATTCACAGGATTTCAGTGATATTTTTCCAGCTATTTTTTCCATGTTAAGTTAGATATTAGGTTATATTTTTCAGTCAGTTTTAATACTTTATTCCCCACCTGCCCCAGCCTTAGAGCACCCTAAGAACTGAAGCTGATTCTCCTGGTTTTAGTCAGTGATAAGATAGGGAATAACACTCCTGCAGCTGTAGGAGCCATGTGTGCCACGACTCTGGGCTTCAGCACAGAAACCTGTACTGATGCTGGTGAGCACACACCCTCCAGGGAAAAATACCTATTCAAAACACCTGCAGTGAGTGAGACTTGATATCTTCGTGCTGTGCCTCAAAGGCCTGAGAAAACAGTGAGGGGAATCCTTAAAGAATTTCTCCCTGTGCTGGAACACATGAATTTCACTCGGGCCTCACATGCTTCTTTCACCTTGCAGTGGGAAGCCTGGGAAGGACAGCCTGGACCTCCCGTGTGTGTCCATGCAGTGTTTCCTAGCTTGGGGCTAGGTCTGGCTAGGCAAGAGCAATTCCTGGCCCTGTGTGTGCCCACAGGTGTGCTCCCCCCAGCTCTGAGCCCACCCAAACACGCTGCCATCACCAGGGCCCGCTCAGGGCACGAGGTTGTTCTCTCTCACATCTCTAAGCTCAGGATGCTGAGCAATCACAGCCTTTCCTCACCACCAGCCCCAGGTGAAATAAGCCTCAGAGCCCTCAAGTACAAGAAAATGTACTTGATTGGGAGAGAAAAAATGGAAAGTAGATGACAACTTTGTGAAGAAAATAACGTCATGTTTGTAACTGGCTTGTAAATCTTTTAGTGAAAGTCAACTATATTTAGTCTGTACAGTCAGCTCTTCCTGCTGAATTATTTCTCAACAGAAAAATAATCCAGTGTCCATTGTAGATGTCACTAACAGTCCCAGGGGGCAGGGCAGGGAACCAAAACCAATTGTCTTGGACTTCTGAGAAAGAGACTTTTATCAAAATTTTCGACTCAATTTGGGTGTGGGGTTCTTTGGTTTGGGGTTTTTTTGGACACTGCTAAGGCTGTGACACTCAGTGGCAGTTCCAAAATGCTGTGATGAAAGTTGCAGTGGTTCCTTGTGGTTTATTGCATTTCATGTAACATTTATAATGATGACTTAAATATTTGCCCTCTCTGGCACTGGAAACCCATAAAAACTTCAGTTTAAGCATGGGTTAGCATGATTTGTTTGTTCCAGCCCTGCTGTAAAACAGATATTCAGCTCTCTTGTATGATCTTCCTTAACTAATCTGCCTAAAACCAGCAGGGTTTCACCCAGGCAAGTTCAGGCTTGTGGCTGTATTGTAACTTACTTTCTTTTCACCTGACTTGTGTGGAGATTACGAGTCACTGCACTCCACGGCAGCTCAGGTATGAAAAGCTGTGGTACACGGGGCTTCCAAGGCCCTCCGAAAGATGAGTCTCTGACATACAAACCTTAACATATTCTGGGTTTATATGTTTGGGTAAAAAAAAAGCCTCCAGCAGAGTTCATATGCATTAGTAATGGAGTAACAGGTGGAAAAACAAGTTTGTAATTTTTCATGCATTATTTACACAGCATATGCCTTTCCTTTCCTTTTTTTAACATTAAAATTTAGTTTCTCTGCTTACCAATCATCTGAGACAAGCCGAATATTTCACATTAATTAACATCTGTTCAGTGATATGCTATGTTTAAAAAAATTCTAATCTCTGAATTTTTTTGACTAAGAGATCAAAACATCTTGGGACAAATGGGGGAACTCAGACTTCAGACTGAACTTTGCTGAATCTGCAGTAAAGTCACATTCCTCTTTAGAATACAATGTGAGCTAATGTTTTTGTTCCATTTAAAACAGGAAAATAGGAGCATCACCCCAAGAACAAACTCAGAGTAACTGGAAATCGTAATAGTCTTGTTAATCTCATAAGTATTTACTCTTGTCTGGCCTTATGTGGGAATAGCTAATGAATTAGCAGTTCACTGCCCACTTTATAGCATGGCATGGATTGTGTAGTGCTTTCTAGAATTGCCTGTGTCCAGCTGAATTTGGCATCAATTTTAGTCCCAGTAAAGTATATTTAAAAAGCAAGTTGATCCTTGGGTTTAACTGAATACGGCTTATAAACAGGCATAGACTTTCTAAGGTATAAAGAGCTGAGGAGTATTCTGTCTCTTTTAATAGTTAAATATCCCAAAGTTTTGAAGAAAAATAATAATTTTAGTTCAAGCAACTAAAATTCTGTCTTATGTAGTAGGAAAGTCCTTCATTATGTGGTCCTACTCTATTTCACATGAGCATCAATGAAGTCTTAGGCCAAGAAAAAGGTGTCTGTACTGTCTATACAAAAAGGTTTGATCCTGGACTACAAAAGGAAATGATATCATAAGAGGTGCTGGGCTACTAGAGTAGAAGTGAACTGTGCTCTATCCCTTCGTTGTTTGTCTAATTATGAAATGGGAAGAGGATCTTTGGTTTAAGAGGATTCTTTGCTTCTACTCCCCGTGCTGAGAGCAATGTGTAAGCTAATGAAGTGTTCAGGAGAGTATGGCCAAGTCTGTGTCAGTGAGACACAGGCACTTGTATGGGTTATACATGTACAGAAAAATGTGTACATTGCAAAATAAAGCTAATATTTGGGAAGGACAGAACTCAGCGTGCAGCATTTGCTGTGAAAGTAAAATGCCAGAAGTCCCCTTTGGTCCAACAGATGCATGTTGTGCCTAGAAAGTTCTCAGTGCTGGGTGAAGCAGCTGTGGACTCCTAGCCAGGTGTGTTGGCTGTGATATGGCTGGAAAGAAATCATTTGACTGGGTAAAAACAGAGGCTGAAGTTTTAGGCTTTTTTGGGTTGGGTTGTTTGTTTTTTTTTTCACTTGAAGCAGATGAAAATTTGATTGTGGTCAAAGACACATAGAAAGTCAGCGTGGGCTGGACACATTTTCCCCTCTGGAGCCGTGTGGGGAGCACAGCAGTGAAGGAGCACGGGGAGTTCATCACTGCAAACACCATCAGTGCCTCATTCACTGAACCATCAGCAGTGTCCTGCACAATCCTATTTATTGCTTACTGCTCTTGTCTGGACGTGGAGGCAAGATACTTAAGAGTACTTAGGCATCTTGCAGGACTGTTTATCTCTTCCTTATCAATGAGACTGTAATTACTCATTTCCCTTAACCCTTAATCTGTTTTAAATTAACTAACTTGTTTGCTTGCTATATCGCAGAAACATTTCTGTTGTTCACAGCCTTAATAGGAACTCTGCACATTTTAAAATGAATCTCAGAATGCCATTTAGAATGTGAAGTTCTCCTTGCTTCTATTTTTATTTTATTTATGTATGGCTCTAGCTGCCTCAGGGCACTATATCTAGCATGTAGAGTGGACTTAAAGCACTTCACTAGGCTTTAAAATCTCTTTCCCTTTTCTTGATTGTAGGCTTTATTCTTTTTTTTTTCTCCTCCCCTTCACCTTCTGCAGTCACCTTCACAAAATGGCACTGAATGGTCATGTGTCAATGCCATTTTGTAAAATGAACTACAGGGAGATTTACTCCTGACTTCCTATTCCATGGTCACTCATGCAGCAAGGAAAGGCAGACTTGACCCAGTCCTGTTGATTTATGTGTATATTACCATTAATTCTGCAGCTGGGGGAGTGTGTCAAAGCATTCTGGACAAATTGTATCAGAAGGAAAGTGCAGGTACAGCTGGGCAAGCTTTACGTTATTTTATCCTTCTTTATGGTTTTCTTCCTTCATGTTAAATTCCATTAAAGCTTTTTGGTTTCTTTAAAGCATCTGTTGCACAGTTAAATCCTTCCTATCACAGAATGATACATTTAACACATCTGAAGCTTAGCAGATGTTTTGTTCAATCATATTTATTTGTTATGCTGTATTTCTTTGAAACTTCCTATTTTACTACCTCCTGGGGGCTACTGCTTTCAAAGGACTTTGTTTCTAACTTTCCCATGCCATAAATGCCTTTTTTCTGGGCAGAGGGTGACTTGGAGGAAAGAGCACCTTGCCAGCAATAGCATCTAATAACACACTTGGGCTATCCTGTCTCCATGTGCAGCTTTGACTCAGCCTTTCATTCTCTTGTTTAATATAAATAATTATGTGGCTTCATCTCTAAGACACAAAGTTAATCAACCTGCCCTGAATACAAAACAGGAAGGACAACAGGAGGTAAATGAGTGATATAATTAAGCATTTTGCCTGTTCCCAGACATCTAAGAAAGTCTCACTATTAAGAGACTTGGAATTTTTCAGGAGAAACCTCCTCTAAATAAAACAAAATTGAAGTATATTTCAAGTAAGATGATGCAATTAATACCTTTATTGATTCTAATGTAGCTATTTGGTATTTTAAAAGTTAAGTGATTTTGCTGGTAGCTGTGATACTTGTTTCTATGACAGAACTCTATTGATTGAGTTCCATTTTTGTTTCCAACTTGAACAAATTCTTCTAAACTTCACAAGAACAGTCAACACCAGGTGAAAAGGTAAATAACCTGAACAATCAGCCAGTGCAAACAGTGAGGTTGAAGTGTAACTGCTGCAGAAGTTCTGGCCTTACAATGAGTATTTCTGATAGAAATTGCTTTCCTTGATTCTCATCTCCTGGGAAGACAGCTTTTCAAGGATGTCTTCTTGCTCGGGGCATGCTGTGTATGGAGAAATGACTTTTGCACCCTTCGGGCTCATGAGTTTTTGGTTTGTTATTTTTTTTAACAAAACCAATATCATTAGTGGAATTCCAGTCTGTATTACTTTCTCACTAGAAAATACAGATACAACCAACAGCCTTGGTTAAGCTTTAAAGTATTCCACAAATTCCTGAAGTTTCAGCTTAAAAGATCGTTCTGTGTGTGTATTGAATCAATTTGAAACTGAAATAAATTTACCATGGAACCATTACTGTTCGTGGTCCTATATCAGATTGTAGCTGTATTATGAGACATGGTTTCAAGAAGTGCCTATGAGAAATGTTGAATTTTTAAGTCATTTAAGATACATGAAATGTTCCTTCAAAATCCTCTTCTGAAAGAGTTTCCCTTCCCTACAGTGCATTTCTAAGGTAAAGGCAAAATATCAGAGCAAGTATCTGTGAACATCTACAGCTACTTTTTTATTTTCTAAAACAAAGCGTGAATATTTAATGTACACCTCCTTTATTTAGTCACAGAGATTTCACGTTCAGGGTGTGGGGAGATGGAAAGCAGAAAATGAGTGTCTTTGAAAGACAAGTATTTTAATAGTTATGTTTATCCTCAAGACCAGGGTTTGGGGTTTAGTAATTCATTGCATAATATGATGCCTAAAACTGGTTCAAGTTTACAGGATGGCTGCCACAAATTGGCTGTTATCATGTGCTCTGGTCATGTCATTATGTTTGATAGGTTTGGGGTTTGCCAGGAAACGATGACAAGGTTAATATTTGGTTATCAGGTATGATGAGCTCTCATATTCAAAACCTGATCGCGAGCAGCTTTAATACACAGCAGAATATTTTAATTGATGTGAGAAATACATGTTTGTCTTCACCTTAAGTAGTTTTCTGTACCTTTTTGCAAGAGCCTGGCCTTAGGTTATGCTGCTATTAATCCAGAGTAATCCACTATCTTTCTTAGAGCTATTCTATAATTCACCATGCTGAATAAAATTCAAATATTATATTGAAGTTGGTCAATTTCCATTCTACTTGGACACTGTTCCCCGCAGGCTAGGGGTTGTTTTGTCTTTCCTGGATTAGTCTTCTACAAACACTTGTCTCCTTGTATAAATTAATTCAGGAGAACCACCTAAATGTGACTAACCCATTATCTTAAACTGGCAATAAGGAAACATGCTGTATGTTCCCTTCAAAAATGCTCTCTATTTATTCAAAGTGCAGAATCTGATCTAGAATTTAAATCTTAATTGATCAGAGTGTGGTTACTATGGATGGGTTCTTTTCATGTTTTCAATCAGCATTTTGAAAGGGGGAGTGAAACGGGTGAGCCGGTACACGCAGTGCCTGTGGATCCCCGGTGGCAGGGAGGAGATCCCGGTATAAAGGGTACATATACATAAGTATAAATATGGCTTTTGCCTGATGCACAGCGCAGGGAGTGTCTGGCTGAGAGGAAAAGAAAATGCAGCTGGGGACAGAGCCGCTGACATCTAAGCACACCGTTCAAAAGTGTCCTGGAACACTCGAAAATAAACTCGTGAAATGACCCAGCGCAAACCATTTAGAAGGAAGCGCAGTTTTCAAAGTTCTCCTCAGGGCATGTTTTGGCAGTATTTTTTTTGTAACAGAGATGAAAAAACCCGTTTCCAAGCAAGCACCCAAAGCCGAAAGACTGGAAGGCTGCAGCAAGCGCGGGACAAAAATAACGCAGTGCGCGCGTCAGGTTTTCCACCCGCGCCGCCGCAGGTGAATGGGGGTTTTATGGAGGCGAATGGGGGTTTTATGGAGGCGAATGGGGGTTTNGGAGGGAGGGAGCCTCGGGAGCTGAGTCAATGCCCGGCGTTGTTGGATGTCTGGCGGGGCCCGGAGCGCCGGCGTTGGCCGCGGCGGCGCTGCCAAGGATTAGCTCAGCGCTCTGCCCCGGCTGCTGCTCGCAGTGGGGTTTGTACACAGAGGGAGAAGAAGTTGGTTTTAAAAGCACAGAAAGCTGTGAGGGTAATTATATTGAGGGCCAGTCCAGTTCTCGCGCTGAATTTCTGTAACTTCCCAAACAGCTTTCTAGTCTCTGTATGTAAACCAAACAAACTGTAATTTTATTTGTATTTCTTGGTATTTTTTTCCTGCTTTCTCTTCACAGCATTTTGGTTTTAAGTTGTAGATAAGTATTCACAAAACTCTTCTAAATTTAAAAGCCCATTATAGTCTAAAATGTATCTTCTGAGTTGAGTTGGTGAAACAGAAACAGTAGGGACTAAAGTGCCTTCACTTCTGGAGCCTTAAAATAACACTGCTCCCCTCCGTTACTTCAAGTGTTTGTGTAACTAATTGTATTTACTTTCCTATTGCACATGAGCAACTAATTACTATAGCACCTCTCACTTCTCACAGTATTTATATTGCTGAAGTCACAAGAACTTTAAATATGAACAGAAAAAGCACAGCACACTGTGGGCTGTACAGAACTCAGAAAAACTATACATATTTAAAAAAAAAATAAAGCCCTCCTCTGTCTCTGCCATCTCCCATCCTGACTGTGAATTCCTTTTCTTGCTGGTCAAGGGTTGTCTGTTCTCATTGTGTTCTGATTCTTCCCTCCAAGTATCTTGCAGTCTGCTGTGCAAAGAGAGGTGGGGGTGGCCACTGGAGCACAAAGAGGGATTCCTGAAAAGCCAGGAGAGACACGTGTGTTTCTTCCTGTCCCACCTGATGTTTCCCCATAAACAACAATGCAGACCCACATTTTATAAGATTTAGTAGAAGATGTGCTGTGTCACACTGCTTCACAGGAGACTGAAATGGTTCTCATTTCAAAGAAACTCGGATTTTGAGATGTCGTAACTGGAGAATGACGAATCAGAAGGGAGAAAGGTGGTAACACAAATCCAGGCACTATGGGAATGCTTCTGCCTTGTGTGAGGTTACCAAATCACCTCCCTGCACTGTGGGGAGATGCGCTTGGAAGGAGGAGATGAGAAGGTTCTCTTCAAGAGTTCTGTCATTCATTCACTGAGCCAAACCAAGGCCTTATCTGCATCTTTTGGGAGCTTTTCTGAGCAGCTGAAGGATCTGAAGCACTTTAGGATGATAAGTCTTTGCTCACTAACTCAGGGGTTCTCAAAGAATATGGATGGTAGAAAACATCATACAGTGGCGTGTCGAGCAGTTAATGCATCCTTTCTTTTTGAACTTGACAAAAGGGAACTAGAAGTGCATAAGATGGCAAATAGGAGGGACACACAGTGCCATGCAGTGACTGCCAGCGATGTGCAGCAATTACAGAACTGTGGTCACTCTGCAGCCCTGCCTGTGCACCAGGACAGCACAACTGCAGGTACCTGCGTGGCAAATCCGGGTGGGACAGCTGCAGGGACGATGGAGGGATACAAGGATCACTGGAGGAGTTGTGCCAGGGAACCAGCTGTGGAACTGAACCTGCCAGCCCTGCCATGCAAATGGAGTGCCAGGGAAGCACATCTCTAGTCAAGGCTTCCACATGCAGCCCAGTTTGTGGATCTGCTCGTGGTCCCGGCACTCCCAGTTCTGGTAGCGGCTCCCGGTCGGGAGCTGGTGACACTGGACTGCCCTGATTTGGGTGAAATCAAACTGGGCCCTTCCAGCTGCTCCCCTCAGCAGTGTGTTGCAATCTCCCAGCCAGGGCTGGCACTGGCTCGGTGTGCCCGTGCCAGGGCACGGAAGGGAGTGGGGCTGATGTGGCCCTGAGCAGCCGGCAGGGTGGTGTGGCTGGCTGCAGGCGGGGCAGCGCCAGCGCGCAGCTTGCACTGCTCTGCACACACAGCCACACCCAAAAGGCTCAGGGATGTTTCCTCTGTATCCTCCTAAAGCAAAATGGAACAGCTCAGCTTTCAACTGCTCACGGTTCAGAGGGAGCTGTGGAAGTTTGTGCTGGAAGGCAGCAGAGCAGAACATTCAGGGATATTCAGGGCTCGTTGTGAGGATGCTGAGGAATCTGCTTTGCCTTGGCTGTTGGTTAATGCTGTACAGGTGGGAATTCATGTGTGGATCAGGTCTGTTTTAGCAGGTGTGCTGCCAGGGAACTGAAAGGTTGCTCTGTTGACTCTGAAAGTGCAGTAACTTAATAAACATTAAAGTTTAATTTTCAGACTAGGAAATGGATAGCAGCTCTTTGGGCAGTAACAACTTGTGTGCTATTCTCTGACTTGGCACAAAAAGAGGCTGCTACTAAACCAACAGGAGCTCTTCTGGAGAGAAGGAAGTATTTATTTTGTCTGGCACTCCATGTCCCTTCTGCATAACAATGCATGATTAGTTATTCTTCTATCACTTATGAACTGCTTGGTTTGTCTGTGGCCAGAGTGAATTATTCATTTCAGCTGCTGTGATGAGCAACAGCAAGGCATTTCCTATCCCTCTTAAATGTAACCATTAATGAGTATATTAGTTAAATGTATTTCATTACTGCTCTTTGTTAACTAACTTCAGAAGTCTAAGAAAGAAACCAGTATGGTTTTATGTTTATCAACAGGCCAAGTTCTGGTAGAAATCTCAAGAACACACAAGAAACTTAATGACAGTCTAGAGGAGAGTGTAAGTTAAATTGTTTCTTCTAATTCATTTTGCTTGTGAAATTATAAATTACTTTTGCCAATTTTTAATAACCCTTAATTCATTTGTTTTTAAAGTTCAAAAAATTTCATAAGGAAATTATATCTGAACTGGAGAAGAAAACAGACCTGGATGTAAAATACATGACTGTAAGTACATTCAATTCTAAAACTCCTATTTTATCTGTCTATTGCTAGTCAGAGAATTTCTTTAGACATTGTTCCCCAAGATTTAATTAATTGATATGAACTTTAAGAGAAATGAACTTTAGATGGCCATTAATTTAAGTGAAAAAAGGGAACCCCTATATGACTTCATAGCTCCTTAAAACCACAGCAGTTGCTGAACTCATTTGGTGTGGGGGAGGTACCTGAGAGATCCCAGGAAGGCTTTTTGGTCCCTTACCCAGCTACATGGCTGAGTGCATTATGAGATGCTGTAAATGCTTTGGTTGCAGGCAACTTTAAAAAGGTACCAAACTGAACACAGAAGCAAACTGGATTCTTTAGAGAAGTCTCAGGCTGAGCTGAAAAAAATCAGAAGGAAAAGCCAAGGAGCACGAAATGTCACGAAGTACGAGCACAAAGAAATGGAGGTCAGTGCATTGTCCCTTACTTGTTTCTTTCTCTGCATGAGAACTGCTCAACAGAAAAAGTTAATTTTTGTAATAATTGGTTCCTCAAAGCTGGTTGGTATTAAAGGCACTCCCAGAGTTTGTACTGCAGCTGCAGTTGAGCTCTCACTGCTCCTCTGTACGTATTCAGAGACTTCTGCTCTGGTTCCTAGATTTCATCCCTTGACCAATAACTGATTTTTTTTTTGAAGTACCTCTGTAACTACACCTTTATGCAGAGCTTCACACAGGGAGCCGGCTAAACCATGTGAATTCAGCAGAAATTTGCTATATAGTCATTTCCCTAAGTAGGCAGTGCCAACTTGTGTTAGTGCCTTTCCTACTGCCCTTAATCCAGCATTGCCATCTTGAGGTGAAATCCGAAATGGCAAGACACTGAAAAGAAACTGTTTTAAAATCAGCAAATCAGATTCTCATTGTCATGAGTCTCTCTGAAAATACTTGCCATTGATATTTTTATCTGCATGACACTTCTACTTCGTGCTGGCTTATATATTCTTTTTCTCCATATCTTTCTATTTTAATTTTCAAATAAAGCTTTGTGTATAAACACAGTATAGTAAACATAGGTAACAGTAGCTCCTATTTCTTACTGCCTGTTTTTTAACCTGCATTCTTAACAGTTGAGGGTTTTTTTAAGGTTCTGGGTCTGAGAGTTCAAGGATTAGCATTTAATCACAGTTTAGCCATGAATCCTCGTAATCTCAGATAAATATAGTTTAGTCTTTTTAGTAACTCGTTTCCCCCCCTCCTAAATGAAGTAGAGATTCATCAGAGCTTTGTGTGAATAAATGCAGCTGCAGCGGAGCAGACAGAGGTCATTAGTCTAATTTGAACAAACACACCCCCCTCACAAACCCTAAATAGGCTGCTGATTGCCTGTGGGGACAATATACATTTACCTGATGAGATCAGGGCAGTCGGGTGTGTGCAGGAAAAGAGAGGGACTTAGAAGTAGAGCTACCCTATCCCATCCTGTCTTTCCAAAAGCTTTTTCAAAGGCTTTTAGAGTTTACTTAACTAATTGGATATAGCATCAAATAAAACTCAGAGGCTCTATGTGATTCTTTTTTTCCCTTTTCCCCTCAGTATTTGGAAACCGTGAGCTCTCGGCAAAGTGATATTCAGAGGTTCATTGCAGAAGGCTGCAGAGAAGCTCTGCTTGAAGAGAAAAGAAGGTTCTGCTTTCTGGTTGACAAGCACTGCAGCTTTACCCAGCACATGCACTTCTACCACGTTCAGGTCAGTGGTGTGAGCGTAAACAGAAATGAAACTCCTGAAATCCAGGCACACAGGAGGTGCTGGGTGTTTCCTCCAGCATGTAGACCAGACTGCCATAAGCAGCTAAGGAGGACTGAAGTGCCAGACAAGTGCTGTGATCAGTTCATAGGAAATGTTTCCAATGCAGTGTTCTATGAAGTGTATTGTAGCAAAAATCAAAGGTTACTGTGACTTTTTAAAAATCATGTATTAAGAAAAAAGTACATGGACTGATCAGGTACTTCCATTATTTGACCCTGCAAAAGAGTTGTTTCTACAACATCTTATTAGTTTTAAAGAGGTATTCCTTGGAAGAATCTTATCTGCATCTTTTGGGAGGCTGTCATTGTCATTGTTTTTGTCATTTCATGACATCTTGGTGTCATGAAGAAGGTTTCAGTAGGTTTGTGCAATTTTATGAAGAAGCCTGTCTTTGACAAGTCTCTTTTAACTCGGATGCAGTGTGCGGACTTCCTAAAATCCAAGCTGCCTGGGTGGGAGGAAATCTGCAGTGATGCCACCAAAGTGCCTGAAAAAGTCAGGATGATGATAGATGAAATCAGGACCCCTGGTTCCACCCCGGTGTCGGGAACGCCGCAGCCCTCACCGATGGTAAAGAGAAACACCCTGGTACGTTGTTCCTCGTGCCTGTGGGTTCTGTTCAGTGGCTGTGGAGTGGCCTCAGGAGGCTCTGTTGGGCCTCAGCATTTGGGATGGAGTCCATAGTGTATCTCAGCTGGGATATACTGGGATTGGGTATGGAACCAAAACCATTAAACTGAAGCTCTGCCATGGGGAAAATACATGGTATAAAAGGGAGAAGCACATGTCCAAACAAGCTCAGTTCTCAGCTGGGTGCCCAGGGCTTCTCCTGCAGAGCTCAGCCTTGGGGCTATTTTCATTCCAACCATTCAATCTCCTGCATTGTTGTCTGTAAGTAATATTAATTACATACTCAGTAGTTCAATATAAACCTAAGCAAAATGTTATTTTCTATTTTCTTTCCTTCTCCCCTTCATGATTATTAGCTTATTGGAGTACAGGTGAAATTCTCACTTCTGCTGGTTTGCATTTTGTGTCATCATCAGTTGTTGAATTTCTAAATGATTATAGTAAACTTCTAGACAAGAAAAATCTGGAGATCATCATGCTATTTGCAGAAAAAAGGCTTTTGTAGCCTTGCCACTAGCAAGTGTTTATCAAGCCTCTTACAAACCATTGATCAGCAATTCCATAGGAATATGTGGGCTTTATGTCCTGTTTAAATGTGTATCATTTAGGAACATTTAAGCATTGCTCTCTAGAATTTAGTCTTGCAAAAAAAGTTGTTGCTGCCTCCTCAGCGTTGTGATGCTGTTGTTTTTGTGACTCCAGATTGGAAATGATTTTTATCCTCATCAAGAAAATGCATCCAAAGTGCCCCCAGCTCCCACGGGCAGGGCGTACACGAGCCCACTCGTGGACATGTTCAACAACCCTGCAACAGCTCCCAAAGCACCTTCTGAAAAGCTAAATCACTCAGCAGGTGAGTGTCCCTTCCTTCCAAACTGGGTAAGTGTGAATGGAGCGTTCAGAATTACCTCAGGGCTTCTCCACTACTACAATGATGTGAATTCCAGGATGTTTAGAGGAGTAGGAAATGGTCTTTACAAAGGATTTATGTAATTTACCTAACAGGAGGGAGATGTGTTATAAGAGAATTGTTTGCAGTGAAACGCAGGTCAGGATAAGTAGTTTCTATTTTAATATTTTCTGTGTGTCACTGATTAACCCAGCTGCTCTCGTGGCTTCCAGTGTTATCAGCAGAAGGCATTCCATAACTTTGAAAAGGATACATGTGAGTGTTTCAGTGCACACAAACAAACATAAACACTCTGACAGTCTCACTCTGGTTTCCTTTAAGGGCATGTAGCAGTCAGGGAGGAATGCACATGGGACAAAATGAACACAGTCTTGTAGTTCTTTTCCTGAAATTGAAGATCCTAATAAGATTTGCTTCCCAAGTGTCTAAAATATTGATGTTTTTTCTTTCTGTGATATAGGACAGAACTAGGCCTAGATCACAGCATAAGAAATGCAGAACTCTTCAATGTGTAATAGAAATTCCAGCATTTCTTCCTTAAAAATGTCTTCCTTGTACTGGTCAAATAACATACAGTTTTAAGCCCTCCTTCATTTTTTTTTTCTGATAAACATTTGGTGTCTAGAAAGTGCCAACTATCTGCAAGTCCCCTCAATGCTGAAGCTGAGTGCTGAGGCACATTTGAAAGTTGGATTTTATACACAGTTCTTTTTTATTAGAAGGGAAAATGTTCAAAGGCCTTTCACAGCTGGGATTGTTCAGTTCTTTTGATGCCAAAAGAGGAAGAAAGTAGCCAGTTAAAACTTACAGAACTTTTTATGCCTGTTGGTTCCATTTTATTATGCTGGGTGTGTGCATATAAAGGCACATGCAGTTAAGAACTTCATGGTGATAAGAAACATTGGCAGTGAGAGGTGTCCAAGTGCAAAGTCTCAGAACTCCATTTGCACTTGAGTTTTCCTTTTATTTTTCTTTCCTCTCAGATTACTAATTGCATTTATTTCTGTGTGTTTAATTTTTCTTTGGTGTTTTTTTCTTCTTTTGACAGAGAATTCAGATGATGCCAGTTTATCACGTTCAACTTCTGTTGCCACAGGACTAAATATAATGAAAAGGCAGAAAGTGAAGACAATCTTCCCCCACACTGCTGGGAGCAACAAGACCTTGCTCAGCTTTGCCCAGGGGGATATCATCACCCTGCTGGTGGCTGAGGAAAAGGATGGCTGGCTTTATGGGGAGCATGACACAACCAGACTGTAAGATAATCAGTATATTACCCACCCTGAACATGAAGTGAAAGTGTGTCTCACCAGACTGTGTTAGCAGACATTAGTAAATGGTTTTCCAGCTTTTTTACTGGCTCTCACTGACTAGGGACTTGAAGTCTCTCTCTGAGGAAAATCTCTGCACGAATGTAGTTTTATACACTAATTTGGCATCATCAGAAATTGGTTTCTTCAAAAGTTAAATCTGTTTGCTGAGTCTACTATTTTGTCCACTGTTGTATTTTGAAAGATCTTTCCAACTTTATGTAATATAAAAGACTTTTCCCATTACAGAAAAGGATGGTTTCCATCATCATACACCAGACCACTGGATGAATCAGCAGAAGAAAAAACCTTTGCCCCAGTGCCAAGGTAACATTTTGGGTGGCACTTGCAGAAATGCCCAGATCTTCACTAACATTTATTTAAAATGTTATTTTTGTGCTCGTGTTCTTTGAGGTTCAGTAACACATACAGTAAATAGTCTAACAGTCTATAGTACAACGCCTTAATTATGTTAATGTCTTTTAATGGTTACACACAGACCCAAGAAGTAGCTTTAACTCAGAGTCCCACTGACTCCAGGACACTGCACCCCATTATCAGCTTCCAGCTCACGCATTCTGTGCTTTCCTGGTGCTGAAGGGCCGTGAGAGATGGATTCCGGCCCCTGAGAGTGGCATTTGCTGGGTTCTGTCTTGCAGCCCTGCACCAATCCGAAGCGTGAGCTCTGTGAACCTTGTGGAGAGAGGGGAAGTTGTCCTCCCCCCACCAGACTACGCGGGGGCTCCGCAGGCGGACAGACGGACGGACAGACGGACGGAGGCTGCCAAGGGCGCTGCCGCCAGGAGCCCCAGCGACAGGGCGGAGCAGGCGGCCCCGGTGAGTGCCCGGGGAGCCCAGGTGTCCCCCCCCTGCTCGGATGGGCTCCCCAGGGGGGCCCTGGGATCTCCTACCTGACCTGCTCCTGCTCGGCTTCAGCCCTCTGACCCAGCTGTCTTCAGGGGTATCCGGGGCTTTGGCATTTCGATCCGTGCACCCTAGCAGGAAGGGAGAAGAATTGTTCAGGGATAAAACTGACAGTAGCAGGAGGCTTGCTCTGTGCAGCAAAACTTCTCAGCAGTGGAATCTGTCAAACATGAAAAGAAATTCTCACAGAAAGCAGTACAAACCCATCATTTCCAGTAGTATGGAGAAATACAGAATTTTAACAAAGGGGGGAAGGAATTATATTAATTTTGTTTCTTGAGTGAATCGAGTGTTTTCAAAGCAATCACTTCTGTAATCCAATCACAGACTTGTGTCTAGTTCTTAAAAGAACAGGTCAGTTCTATTCAAAGAAAGAATGAAAGTTGTTGCTGGAGATTTGTGAAGCACCTCTCAGTTAGAGATCTTACCCCATTTCACTATGAGTCATGTTTTGGGATATCTTTTTATTTTCCACATAAATATTCCTATGGAAAAGATTTGCACTTTTCTGGGCAGCCAGAACAGTTTAATATTAGCATATATATTTGAATCCACATGCAAGTAAGTGGGTTTATTTCTCAGTAATGAGCCTGGTGGTGTAGGAAGTGTGTAGCTTGTGCAGTGATGTGTTTCTGGGACAGTGTTTTCTGTGAGGAGTGAAGCTTTTCTGCTGCATGGAATGATTATCAAGAAATATGATCTAAATCTCAGTGTTCAGTCATTTTCAAAACAAGTATCTGGGAACTCCTAAAATGCTTCCGACAACCAGCATCTATATTTTGACATATTTGTGGTTTTCATTTTTTGAATGAAGAAGCCATGAGCCTTAGCAATGGTGTAATGGCAGAATTTATACAGTGGCTCCCTTAGCCTGTGCCTTGAGACCTGCAGGGTCAACATGGCCCTCAAGTGTGATTATGTTCAGAGCCCTTGGAAGGTGCCAATCCAGCACGGAGAGTTCCGTGCCCTGGGACCAGGTGACTGATTAAAGAGCTTAAAAGAATTATGGAGTGTGTGAAATGGTCTCAGGATCCCTGCCCTGTTCTGCTGTGGCCACTCCATTCTCAGGAACAGTCACCTTAAGGGTTGTTTTGGTTTGTGGCATTAGGTCAGGGGGGGTTAGGAATAAATGTAAGGCTTGTGGACTAAGATTCCTGTTGAACCAGAAAGCCAAGAGGAATGGCAGATCACTCAGCTGGCAGAGCTCTAGTGGGAGCAGCACAATCTCTTTGGAAGCCAGAATGGAAACTGATAGCCCCTAGGAGTGGAAAACAAATACATCTTTTTTGATAATCTAAATTTCCACAGGGAATGCAAGATTAAAATAAATTAGGAATTCTGGAGTATAGAACAAGGACCACTTTTGTTTAGGCACCTCCTAACTCACAGCAGCTGCTGTGACCCCATCTTAGGACAAGAGTAGAGGAGAGATGCTGCACTTGCAAGGAAGTGTTGTGTTCCAAAGTCACTCTTTATTTTCATTCTTGCAGAACTTCCCTGTCTTTCCTGCTTCCGTGCAAGTCCCCAAACCCCACGCCTCCATAGGCTTTGGAAATAAGCCCAACATTATCCTGGGCTGGCTTGTACACTCATACAGGATTTACAGACGTGTAAAACAGTCTGTTCACTGGGCCTCCTATGCAGGAGCAGGAAATGATTCAAGGCATCTTATTTTTGTTTCAGAACACACAGAAAAAGCAGCTCAGGATTTCAAGAAGGGAAGATGAGGAATGGTTCTCACCAGTTAAATCATTCATGCTGTGCTACTCTAGACAGTAATATGCACAATGGTACCAACTATAAAAAAAATAGACTTAGTAGTTGAAATAGCTTTGAGGAGGATTGGTGTTCAGTTAGATTTAATTCAGGCATTTGTTCAATTTTCTTAATTTTAAGGGCTAATTAGGCCTAATTCTAAAGTCTATTTACAACTGGTGTACTTGAGCAATTTCATTGGAATCACGAGCCAAGCATGAGTTAAGAACCTGCTGAATGAGGTCCTGAAACACAGCGTGCCTGCAAAGGAAAGCCTGACAGGCTTTGGTTCAGCACTGAAATTCGAAGTGTTAAAACCACACTGGCCAAACAGACTAATGCCAGGGTCTCCTTCCCTTGGTGGGACAGCAAGATCACCTGTGGGGTATTTCTGTAAATTCATGTAAATATCTTTTTTTTTTACAGAAACCTGACATGAATGGCATTATAAAACCACCTTTTCTAAGGTAAAATACTTTTACACTGATTTCGTTGTGTTGATTTTTATATTGGCTTATTTTTATTTTATTGATTATAAGGGGAGATAAGAATGTTTATCATTAATTTCTCTGTGACCTTTCCCAGGCACTGGTAGAACAATATGGCTAAAATTAGTTGCACTTTCCTCAAGAGTGGCATCAAGTGCAGTACAATACACAGGCCCCTCTCAGAAAAACATTTTTCTCCAGTAGTTTGACAGGGAGCAGGACTTAAACCTTTAACTGACTTTAAGGATTAAAAGCAAAAATCTTTGAAGACTGGGGGCTGTTTAAAAAAGTCCAGATGTCACTGGGCATTAACTTCCCAAACTTTTGGATCACTGAAAAGTGATTCTTCATATGTAACCTTGTTTTAAAAATCCAGGGTTACCTAAGAGTGCACAGAATCCCCGAGTCTCAGAACCGTAACTTACTGCTTGAAGCCAGCTCGGATGAAGGACCTGAATGAGTAAATTTGGGGTTGGATTGCAGCAAGCCTTCATGTAACTTCATGCATTTCTTTCCAGTGGAGAAAACCCCTTTGCAACGGTGAAACTCAGACCCACGGTAACGAACGACAGATCGGCGCCGATTATCCGATGAGCACACGGACCAGGCACGAGCGCTTCCTCCTTCCCAACACCCCCTTCCAGCAGTGACAGCCACCATCTCACCCTGTCCTAAACATTTATTTAAATGTAATTACTGTACAATAGACACGTACTGGAATGGAGCTCTGGTGTTTTTTAAACCTATAGTTTCTAATGAGGGGATGGCTTTGGGCTAGCGTTCGAGCACTTGGGCTTGATTTTACAGTATGCCTTTTTTTGTAGTAGGAATTGTGAAAATACTGGAGATAGTTTGGACACTCTAGTGAATCAGTGTAAGTAATAGCTCACAGAATCCTTGGCATTCATTACTTGGAAGCTGCAATGGTAAGTTCTAGAATATAAGCCTGCATATGCCACCTGCTAAAGAAGGTAACAGTGATTTCTTTTTTTCTTCCAAACAGAACAACGTAACAACTGCCTTATTCCAGAATAGAGAATTGCCTGTATAAATGATTATATGTTATTTTGTGTAAGAAAGATACCTTAGGTTATAAATAAATATTTATCCCCTTAAGAATAGACAACTTGTAATGCCTTGCTTAATGTTCACACACAAATTTCAAGTGTCAACAGAAACTCATTTTCAGTCAAATGTTATACTGTCAACACATTCTTCAATGATAATTTTGTCTTTAAAAAGTGTTGTCAAACTTAAGTCTGATAAAAGGTCATAATAAAGCAGTGCCATGATTTTTTCTCCAATGCCAAAATAAAAAGCTGCCTTTGAAGTTCCTCCCTTACTGTAGCTTCCCCAAAAGGAAAACAGCTTGGAGTTGAAAATGTTTGGTTAAGGAGCTGAGCAAAGGCCTGAGTGCTGGCACAGTGCAGTAGCTGAGTTAAGTGAAGTTGAGCTTTTAACTTCAGCCACAGCAGAGCTGAGCAGTTTGTTACTGTGGCAATTCCAGTGGAGCCAGCTTGTCCAAAAGCCTTTTCCTACAGTTATAATCGCCTCAGAAATGAGCCTAGCATGCTAAGAACTGATTCTGAATCAGCAGTGGGTGCTTCACCACTGCCCAGCTCAGGGGGTATTTTGCACCTGCTATGAAGTCTGTGTTGTGACTGCTGCCCATGATTAATCCTTACTCTAAACCGTTCTATTTTACACACAAACATGTTTCCTGCAGCATCCCCTGGCTCATTCGTTTAGTGGTGCCTACTTCTACTACTATAAACAGTGAATTCGAGTCATGTGAAATGCCTTTCAG
Organism: Machaerirhynchus nigripectus; assembly: GCA_013397975.1. NCBI lineage: Eukaryota > Metazoa > Chordata > Aves > Passeriformes > Dicruridae > Machaerirhynchus > Machaerirhynchus nigripectus. Next base: position 180,706 of record VZRQ01007965.1, on the reverse strand, counting down.
TTACTTAATATCAAAAAATAGTATATGAGCATGTGCTGCCTCCTCTCACCCTGCCCTTCAAGTTCAAGGCCGAGGACAGGTTGCCAGAGCCCTGCATAAACATCCACCATCCCCACCAGCTTTTCAGAGGGGTAACTTACACCTGAGCCCATCTTCTAAGCACAGTAGAGGCAAGTCAGCCTAGCCTGTCTGAGCTTTCAATAATGCAGTACAGAATTAAACAGTCTAAGATGCAAAAAGCCTTTACTCAGGGCAGCTCACAGTTGGCAGTGCCCCAATCTCTTCCTGCTGCAGGCAGAAGGTTCTGCTGTCTGTGAACCAACACCAGCCCCTGCATGAAGCAAAACCCTCACTAATTAAAACAGGGCTCTGATTATGTTATTACCTGTGCCTTCACTGGGGAAGAGGAGCTCACACAGCACTTGCAACACTTCCCTCCAACACCTGATGCCCTGAACATGTACAGCCTTAAAACACAGTTTATCATCATCATAAGGATTCTGGCAAATACTTATCCTTGGTTCAGGCTAGGATTACTAGTCTGCTTTCAGACCACATGGAATCAGACATGTCAGTAATGTACTTAATAATCCAGCCACAAGTTGAGGATTGCAAAAGAAAAAGCAGTTTTATTTAGTTTTCAACAGGTGCCACTAAACATGGAAAACAAGTCAGGTTTTCATGTTTTGCAATGCACATGCTCATAAAAGATTAAGTTTAAATTACATGCAAGAGACTAAATTCCTTCACACTTTACAAAACAGGTCTGAAGCAAATAAAATGATTGTACATGACATTTACATTAGAAAGAGTACGCTAACAGTTGTAGCTTCTGTAAGCACGTCCACCTTCAGCCCCTCAGCCAAAAGCTGCCCCACAGTTAGGGCATCTTCTCTGCCTCAGTGCAAGGCAGAACAGAATCCCAATTGGAAAGAATACAATGGCACACAAAACACCGAGACAGGTGAAGGTGTCCTCCAACACGCCAACCCTGCAAAAAGGGAAAACATACTCAGTCAAGGACACTCACCAAGTTTGCCCCCAAGTCACCACTCAGTGCTCTGGCAGTCACGAGAAACCACACCCTTTTATAGAGCAAGATAAAGTACGAGGTTTGGGGTTTGTTCCTGGTTTCTACTTCTCAGAACTGATGTCCCTTTACAACTGTAGAGCTAATTATTGGTGTCACCTGGCTCCAGGTGGCTCTCAGCTCCATGACCACCCCGAAATTTCGTTTCAGCACTGTCCTATGACAGCAGAAATTTACCTCCATTTCAGTCCCTGACTCCTTTCTGAAGTGCTGTATCTGAGTATCCCTCAAAATGAAGACAGTCACCCAGAGAATTCCTACTTCACAAATTTAAGCAGTTACATTAAATAGTCAAGATTTAGAGTTTAGCAAAACACTTGAACAAGATGTATCCTCCTGGTACAGTGAAAGTCAAACAGAGCTGAGTGACCCTGAAGTGCAGGCTGTGAGCAGGGTGCCAAGGCCAACAAGCTGCTGTTTCCCTGCGAGCAGGCAGGGACAAGCTCTGGAACGTGTAAATAGAGCGAAGGAAGGAAGGCGCAGGCTCAAGAGACCATTTCCTTACAGCAACTGCCTGAAACATTGCAACTCCATTAAAGCTGGGAACCATTCCCCTTCCCCTCAACCATCATCACAAGCCAAAGGCTTTTCCAAGTGTTCTTGATACTCTGCTGCTTACGCAGGTTCATGTTCCCTGTAAGCTTTCCCTCATTTTAATGCCCTTTATTTCTGTTTGCAGAGATAGAAGTTAACTCTGTATCCAGTATAAAATAAAGGAACTGTCAGGTTACCACTGATGCCAGCAGTAGCTTTATCATTTCATGTCCTCACTTTTAAGGCAACTAAAAAATGTAGACAAAGCTCGTATCACTACATAGATTCACCTCTCAGCACACAAGTGTCCCACAGCTCAGACTCGTGCAGCCTGTGCTGGACACTGTGGCTACTCCCACAAACTCAGCATCAGCCCTGTTCCCTGCGAGTCAGGCAGGCCCCGAGCTCCAGCTCTCAGGGCAGGCACTTTGTTTGGCCACAGCAATGCAAGGTTACTCTTGAACAACAGTGAGAGATGAGCTCAGCAGAAGTGTTCTGCTTCAAGACACACTCCTCAGGACTTCATATCCAACCCTTTTTCCCAGAGCTGGACCGTGTTTTGTAGAGTTGCAGTAGTGGAGGTATTACTGTTCTCTCCCCATGGCTCCAAAGCATTTCAGGAGACCCTCCTCAAGTGTGGAAAAGAGTTCCACCTATCTCTCCAGAACCTTCCAGCTCCTATTCCCACACCTCTATCACCAAATCACAAATCCAGGTATCAACACTGGCCTAGAATAAAACAGTTTCTGTGATGCAGGTTACCAGAGCTCTCTTCTGTGTGGTTTGACAGTGTATAGCTTAAATGCAAGATGCTGCTTGCAGTATAAAAAAAAAAAAAGAAAAAGAAAAAAAACTATGGACTACTAAGTCAGAAGAAAACAAAAATTTGAGAAAAAAAACAGCTCCCATCAACTTACCCTTGCTACCCAACTCAACTCCTAATCCCAAAGCAGTTGTTATACAATTAACCTGTGCCAGGAACATCAAGATCTGCTTGCTAGGTCAAGTTCAGAGCACACTAACCCAAGCACAGAGGCCTTCATCAGGCTGACCTGTGAAGCAGAGCTGAAGAGCCTCACGTTAACCCTGCCTGAGAATTCCCAGCGGCTGCCATGCGTGAGCACATCACTGTGTGTGCTGGGGCTTATGGAGCACGGCCTACGGCTCACAGGAAAGCTTCACCAGAATTCCTTTGCTGTGCAACCTCTTTATCAAGGGCCTATCCGAACAGTAAAACTGTAAAACTGCATTGCAAGTGACCCTCAAAATTAGACTGCAATTAAAGAATGAAGGCAGCAGACAAGGCTCTCATAGCATTGCCTTCATTTGCCAGGGAATGGATGTGCTGCTGGAAGTGCCACCTCCTGGGAACACTCTGCTCCTAGGGCTGGGATGCAAAGAAATTCGGGACCGTTGGGACCAGGCCAGTTACAGACACAGGGGCAGAAAGGACACTGCAGTGTTCAGCCAGAACTGTCAGGTCTGGATGAAGCAGCTGGATTTGGCAACTTGCACTTGGGAAATGCATGAGATGCTGAGCACCCTCAGACCAAAGAGAAACCAGCAGCACAAGCTCAGGAGGTGAGGCCTCTCCCTCTCCCCTGTCCACAGGTTAAGCCAGTATTACACTGTATGTATGGAGAGGCTCAGACACACTCTAAGAGGTTTCTGAGTAATTCAAGATTCAGTTTTCACACTACAGATCCACCCAAGACAGGCAAAGCCCCTTTTCCAGGCATTTCCATGACATCACAAATAACATTAGTTTGGAAAATGCACACCAAGTACAGCACACAGAACATTACAGCTGTTGCATTTCCTGCCCTGCTCCCTGTTACACTAATGCCTTCTTTTCTTTTCACATTCACTGAGCATTTCCCTCCTGCAGGCATCCAGCTCCTGCTTCGTTACTGGTCTGAAATCTTCTCCTTGTCCCTTAATAATTCCACATTCCCTTCCTGCCCTGAAACCTGTTTGTGACAAGTAAGCCAGTGTGCTTAGTTAAGAGTATAAGCAGTCTATTGATGTGACCTTAAAGAACAAACACACTAATCAAACATTAGAGGGATCAATCAGGGTACTTCTGGTCAGCCCCCAGGAGCTGCAGACCCGACAGCCCAACCCATTCCAACCAACCCTCTTAATCAGCTTGCAGGGCCCAAGTCTCCTGGTCAGCACATGTCCTTGACACTTTAAATAGAATTTCTTTTAAACTTCCTTCCCCCTAAACAGAGTTATTCAGAAGTGTTTTGTGGTAGTGCAAAATGCCAAGTTAAACTAAAAATAAAAATTTAAAAATTGCCATCCATATTCAACACCAGATGCAGGGAAAAGGCCCAGGGAGGGACAAAGCAAGGCACAGGGAGCAGTGCTGGGTCAGCACTGGGGAAGAACAGGGACAGCCCAGGCCAGCAGCAGAGCAAGGCAGCTCCAAGGGACACTCACCGTGACCTCCACACCGTACCTGTTGTTTCTGAGCTCCTACCACGTCTAACAGTGTGATTACAGCATTAGCCACACAAACACTTCTTGGCTTCTGCTGATTTATGTCACCACCTAATTTTAGATGAACACTTACCCAACCACTGCTTAGCCAGTTACTAAATTTAAAAAGGGAAAAAAAAAACTTTTTATAAGGGAGACTATGAATATTTTTTGCTTGTATGTCTTACCTGAGATGTGGAATAATTAGAGACTCCATATTCCAACTGTAGATTCACTAACATAACCAAACATAAATTTTCTTCTACAGCATAAACCACATAAAAGCTGATTATAACTGCACCACTCCCACTCTAAAAATAAAGTGGAAAGGTTTATTTATACTGCAAGCAGCATCTTGCATTTAAGCTATAACTGCAGCTGCCAAATCCATACAGTAAGGTCAATTATTCCCACTGACAAGCATTTAAAACCAAATTATTTTTCAGACAATCCCCTTTTTCAAAGTAACTCTTAAAACATTAAGATCTTAAGTCAAATGCTCAGGATCAGAGGGCTGATAATGAGATCTGTGAACACAGCACTGGTTCAATTTAACATGTGCATTTTTAGACTTATCACTATATCACAGTATTTAAATGTGGGCTTATCAGCATTTTTTTAGACCTTATAAATACACTCAAAGGGTCACCCCAGGTAATCAGAGACGGGCTGATTGTACCATAAGCTCTTCAAGACATGAAAAGAAACTGCACTTGAGAAAACTGCTATCCAATACACAGATCACTGACCAACCACACCGACTTTTCAAATCACATCCCATCTTCTGCCACAGAGGTCGGCTGAGTTTCAAAGTTTAGATTTGAATGGAAACATCAGACCAGGGACAGACATGGACTTTGGCAGCTACACCCTAAATCTTTAATTTTGAACATACAAACTAAATGAGCCAGAGATTCTTTATCATCTCCTGGCTAATGCAACAGCAGCAGCTATGTTAAGAATGTTTAAACCTCACCTGCAAGCTGCAGAAGAAAAAGGATTGACAATTCTATATGGAACTACTGAGTAAGCACTGGATGTTTACAGTTTCAATTTCTATGAAGAGGGCTATCAGCTCCTCCAGCCTCAGCTTGATGGCATTTTGAATAGTTGTTGATCCATATTCACAAAGAAGCCCAAATCTCTATGTAGCCACTTGGCTTGCCTTCCTCAGCATAAGATGTACATACATGTAAATGCAATTATCCTTAAAAGTCACTTTCAACTAAGAGGCATGACAGTATTTACAGATTTATCTGAATTTCCTAATGCTTTGGGCCTCACTTCCTCAACAGAGGCCTGGCTGCAGAAGCAGAGGAGTTCTGGCAATGCGAGCTGCCTGTATGTAGCTGCTGTCCTCCTTGAAATGCCTCCAAACCACCAGGCTCCCCTGCTGCAGGAGCACCACTGCTTCCATTCCAGTTCTGATCAGGAGACCAGCCCCAAGGCTTCACACCAACAGCCCAGCCTGGCAAACCAGGCTGAGCACAGCAGCTCGAGCTTGCTGTGGGGTGGACACCCAGCAGGGTGAACCATGCTGAGCCCCGGTGGGGTTTTCCCTCCCTTGTCTGCTCACACAGCCAAATCAGCACCGCTGTGGTGGCCAACAAACAGGGGCAGTTCCCTCCTCCCTCCCAGAACAACTCATTGCTGCAATGGAACCCTAATTAGCACAACGCAGACAAGTAATCTTCAAGACAAATGGTGACTCTAATAAAAAAAAAATTGCTATAATTCAGGCCCAGTGACAGAGGAGGCATTAGAGACCAAATTATCATTTTTATACAGTGCCATTAGGGAATCCATTCCTGCTGTGCCTTGTTTTTCTAAGAAATGAGACTTTATGAGATGAATGTGTTTTGATTATTGTCCACAAATCAGGTCAGACCAGTGGAACAAAACTCCTCAGCAGCAGCCAGAGCTGTGCTGTGCTCGTTTGGGACCCTGCTACAGGCTTATCCCTCCTCTCTGCGGGGCTCAGCGAGCAACTTCCTGCTCAGCAGGAAAAGTCCCAGCTCCCCCAGTCAGGAATTCCCAATGGCACTCGTGGCATCTGCCCCAGTCTGCCAGATCAAGGCTTTCTTCTCCCCGTCCTCTTCACAGCACTCCCCAAAAGGTACTGCAAAGCTTGCTTCACTCACAAGGTTCAAAGGGATCTCCAGCCTGCTGCTGGGAACCAAAAATCCTCACACTATCAGACATGCTCTCTGAACAGGTGTTTTGCTGTTGCCTTCTTTTTTAAACTCCTTGTATATTTAACCGGTGAATGTAATTAAATTATATTAAGAATATTTACATAGAATATTTACATTTAAATATAGTTGTGAGTAACTATAGAAAACCTGTATCCTGAGCAGCCTTTTATCAAAGCCCACACAGCATTTGTGACTGAAATGGAAGTAAGAGCAGAAGACTGAAATTTGGAAGGACCTGATCACCTAAGTGCAATTTTTCTAGAGTCTATTCCCTCAGCAGACATGCACATAATTGGAGAAAACAAAATTTTAACCAAAACCTGAGAACTTACAACTCAAGTCAAAAACACCCCCAATAAACAAAAAACCCCACCACAACAACAAACCAAAACCACACCTGTGGCAGGAAGAATGCTGTAAGAGATCTCAGAATAAATATGGTTTTAATCAAACTTGTCTCATCTTCCAGTTCTGGAAGAAGCTTCAGTGTTGGCATCATTTGAGACCCACTACAATGCTGGTCCAGCAGTTGTACTGCAGTTATCAGAAGTGAAAGCTGCAGCAGTGTGAAACCCTTTCCCTCCCTCTTTCTCCCAAGCAACTGAATACAGCTGAACAGGAAAATAAAAACCCAACAGGGCCCATCACAGGCTCTCTCCCACATTTTGAAGGAACTGGCTTTTACAATCATCAGATCAGGAGAACGTTTTTACAGTTTTTAAATGGAACTTTCTTCTGTTAAATAACAGGAAAGCAAACATTCCTGAGCAGTTAGTTATCCCCAACAACAAAAGACAGAGAAAAAGAAAATGAAAGTGACCACAAGTAAAGCAGCCAGGCTGCATTCTCCAAGCTAAAAAGATAATTCCACAGCAGGATATCTAAAGTCAGTGCCTGTAATGACTCAGTGTGTACTTGGGAACATAAAATAGTTTAAAAGCAGGACTTGGCCAAGCCTTAAATGTCAACGAGAAGCCATAAAGCTGACAAGATTGTGCAACTCAGTTTAATTCTCTGTACATCAGGGCTGGGAGAAACACACACCGAGACAAGAGGACTACGAACACCCAGGACATTCTAAGAGTGCAAGGAAGGATGGAACTCACATTAAAACTGAAGTCTGTAACTAGAAAGCCACACTGAGCAGTGGTGGATGAGCACGATGGAAGGAACAGCTCTAAGCAAGAGGCACAGCCTGTGAGCCAGGAGAGCCATCCCTCGGAGGGCAGCAGTGCTTCCGAGGGAGAAGGGCAGCAATGCAATTACCAGTCACCAGGGGGTTATTACCAACTTCAGAGAGGCCACTTCTGGAGACACTTTGTACTTCTTATGACTAAATACCATTAAAAAAAGCCTAAAGATCGACTGTACTCGAGCCAGCTTATTAACCCCATCATGACTGCAATAAAACAGACACCAATTCAAATAACAAACCAGTACTGTGTACTTCTCAACACCATATATTTTAAGTTGGAAATGGTTTTGATTTCAATCAGCAACATGAATACATGCCATAGGGCAAAGACTACTTTGTATTTCTGATGGCAGAAGTCCTCTCCAAGGCCTTTAGGTTACTCCACCAGTTACATCATTCCACAGCCACACACAAGGCTTTTCCTGGTGTTCTAAAGCAGATGGACTTCTCTAACAATGATGCACACCATCAAATCAGGAAAGTAACAGGACAACTGACCTGGTAGTTTAAAAACAAAGTTTTTTTATGTACCATTAATAGCTTTTAACATTTTTCAATGCCCCTTCAACAACTTTTCTGTTCAGAGTATAGCTGCACATTGCCTTCCTCATAAAATAGGTTTCCAGGACATGGAAGTAAACTAGAACTGTGTTTAAGGTCTTGAGAAGTCGAAGAGGATTGAGTTCTTTCTCTAAGAGAAGCAGCCAGTGTAACCTTTCAGAATATGAACCTGATCTTTCAGGCTCCCAGGAATATTTCCAATATTATGCTTTTCACCCAGCCTCCCTGTCCTTTCTCCTGAAGTAATAGATTATCAATTCTATGACTACTCAAAAAATCAGCAGTCTGAGATTTTTCCCTCCCACCTTGACACTTGACTCCTATTCTAAAGACAATTAGGAACAAACACAGTGATAGGGCAAAGGAGACTATGACACATTATTACTAGATACAGTTACTCATCCTTGGGATTCCCTGATCCAGAATATTTCACAGGTGCTGACAAGAGTCCTACACTTTAAGCAGTGCAGTATTACGCCTCACAGTAATCAAGATGCCACAGTCCTCACAATTTTTTTTTCAAAGCCTGAAACAGAAACTGAGGATCCAAGAGTAAACAAGGATTTTGTGGAGAGTATTTTGCTTCAGGAAAGAGTCCACAATGGGTACTTCCAGCTGGGCATAGCTGATGACTTTAGAAAACTATTCAAGTGAGGTCACTTAGAAACAACTAACAACAGACTGCTCGTTTTCAAAAATGTGGCTAAAGTTATGTATTATCTGTGCAAATGATTGTTTCAAAAGTCTTTCCTAGACCATCCCAGAAGCCTCAAGCCTGAGTTCAAGAAGTGGACAATGCTCTCAGGCAAACTGTGGGATTCTTGGAGTGCCCTGTACAGGGCCAGGAGTTGGACTAGATGATTCTGATGGGTCCCTTCCAACTCAGCACATTCTATGAACTTCCAGAAAAGGAAAAAGTAACAGCAACAAGAGCCTACCCATTTTCAGCTATAGCCAAGAGCAGTTCCCCAGTGAAACGCTTTGAGCTGTACTGGGGTCAGGACCAGAAGGCCTGTCTGTTTAAGCACACTGCCTGCCTCTCTCCAAGCCATGCACAACACCTGCCCTGTCTTCTGGCTGAGCTACAGCATCAGCACGTTGATGTAATCACTCAGGTGGCAGATCTACCACATCCTCTGAACAGCTCAGCACTTGCTTTCCCCCACTGCTTTAAACACACACTTTCTAGATCAATAGCTCTAGCTGGTACAGGTTTTTCAGCCTTAACTAGTGGTATTTCAACAGGCACCCGATTTTACATAACACCACAGGATACTTCCCATTTGAATCCACCTTTGAAGGCAGGTACTGACTCTCAGATAAACACCAACTCTAACAAAACCAAAAGACACCTGGGGTCCAGCCTCTGTGTATGACATCCTCTGCCACATTCATCACACTGCAAACTTGTATCACCTCAGCTACTCAGGCACGTCTGTTTCCTACAGGTCCTGAGAGGGAAGGAAGGGCTCAGACCTGCAGAGTGCCAAGTGCCTCCTTGCAAGATACCCCAAGGGTACCTCCTGCACCCTTTAACAGAGGGGAACGAGCCTGCATTTGAGTCAGGGCTGGCCAGGCACAGCAGTGCCTGAACTGCACCAGCAGCAATCCCTCTGCCCCCAGCCATGGCCTAATATCCTGGGAAGAGAAGAACTGAGAAGCGAAAGGGACAACAGCTGACTTACAGCCCTAGTGAGGGAACTGAGTGCCTTCTTCCTTTTTTATGGCTGTGATCTCCAAGGGGGAACTTGTTCTCTTGCTGCAACTCCAAATAACAGCTGACCACTTTTTCTGCAGCAGACTGACATTTTTGGTCTGGTCTATCAAGCTCTGCTCTTCTGCAGCTAAAGGACTTTTAGAGATCTTTGAAAGCCTTAAGCCACCAATGTTTCCAGCCACTACTGACAATCACCCTGCCTGGTTTTGCACAGTTTGGATTGGGAATGGGAACACAACACCACAACAGCAGAAGTTCTTCCACGCAACTGCCAGAAAACCAGAAGTGACTATGATCAAATATTACAGAGTTTCACAATAAAGTCATGCTACTCACCATCACCAGGCACAAACACATCAGAAAGGACTTCCTGTCACGCTCTCCCCCAAGAACTGACTCGTTACAACTGTTACTGAAGTGCCTTTTCATTAAAAGTATCACTTACAGATCTTCCTCCATCTTAAAGAACAGATTCATGTTTGAAGTGTCTTGTATTATTTATAGCAGGTGTCACGAGCCCATCAGGACAAGCTCACACGACACAAACCAAAGCATTCCACCCCTAGATCTTCGTGCCTTTGCAGTTAATTGTAATACACACACCAAGAGAAACTACTGAAAACCAAGGAACCATACAGACACCCCTATCTTAAAAAACAAAACCCAAGATTGAGTTTAGCTCCTTGAGAGCCATTTTACCTGCAGGCAGGACAGCCACCAACTACTACTACAGAAGTGGTGGTGGCAGGCTGCTGAATAATGGTGTACGTGCTCGAATAGTTTGGCTGTGAAGTCGGTGGAGGAACAGCATACCCTAAAATAAGAAAAGAAATCCTCAATCACCACACGTAAGGCAGAAAGAACAATGATAATTTACAAGTGTGACAACAAAACGTGGAAAACAATAAACAGGAATGTAGTCTTGATTAAGCACTTTGAGATCTATCAAAATCAGAGCTGGAACACCTGGCACATCTAATAGCAAAGCCACTTCACAAACCCAAGTATCAATTTAACCATCCCTAAAGGACACTGAGCTAATCATTAACTTCGAGATTTTGTTTCAATGCTGTTGAGCACCAGGGAAAAACTGTTTAAACAATGACCATAGCTTTCACTTCCGGATGTTATGTATCAAGAATGTCCCACTCCAGCAGACAAACGACTTGAAACAGAATAAATCTTCCTCTAGTTTCAAGCCTAAATTCCATATACTAAGTTTCCAACTGGAGAGCAAGATAGGAGTGATAGGATGCAAGTAGAAAGAAAGAGCATAGCACAGAAAAAAACCACCAACTTTCAGAAAGTCCATGTTGGTAGCAAGAGAATGAGTAATTTTAACAACTGTAGATAGAAGACAAAAGCCTTTAATTGCTTTATTAACATTAAAAACTTTAAATTATACTTTAAAAAGCTTTTCAAAGGGATGGTTAGATGTATGCAGTGTAATCAAGGCACAGTCTGCCCAGGTATAATCCACTTTGACCTTATTTCCCAAGTTCTCAGATTTTCTTCAATCCAGTTATGCATCTGTGAAGTCGGGCAACCTCACTATTTAATAATTAATAACCACTAGTATCTGTATTGCAGCAAAACAAGCTACAAGTCATCAGCAGGAAAATCAATCTATACCCTCAAGGTTCAACTCAGAGACGGTGGTCTGTGTCTGCTGTGTAACTTTTGTAACTTTTGAAGGATGCCTCTTTCCTGAGAGGCTACTTCTTTCTTCGGCAGGTATTAATATTAATTTAGTTAACGAAAGTATTGCATCTACTCACCTGCCTAAGTCTCTCTCAGACTACTGAAGTGTATCACAAAAAAAACAAACATTAACCAGAGTACAGCGAAGTGCAGGCAAAGAACAAGTTTGGGGTCTGTTTTAGTGCCAAGCGCAGCTGTGGCTCTGCCATTGTTCCGAGGCAGAAACCCCGCGCGGGTGAGGAACGCCCGCAAACCCAGCCGGGATTCTGGGGAGAGCACAACGCGAGCACCTCAGGGGCCCCGCGGGAAGGGGGGAAAGGGAGATGGGTCCCGGAACACCCGGGTCCCGGCGCCCCCGCCTCCCTGCGCTGCCTTCGAGCGGGGGAGCCGCGACAGCCCCAGCGCCTCCCTGTGCCGGGGGAGCGGCCCGGGAGCTCCCCGCTCCTGCCGGGCAGCCCCGGCCACGGCCCGGCTCCCGAGCCCACGGCCCCGGGGCACCCCCGCCCAGTCCCGGGGG
>VZRQ01007965.1:92323-164585 GCA_013397975.1 Machaerirhynchus nigripectus | reverse complement strand
CCCCAAGGCCGCTCCCGCCGCCCCGACCGCGCGCAGGCGGCGCCGCACGGCTCCTAAGCCGATCCGGCCTTAATGCCCGGCCGTGAGGGCCCCGTGCGGGGCCGCCGGGCGCGGTGCGCGCCTTGGCGCGTTTGTGCAGCGCTCTGGGATCGCCGCGGGCTCCAAGCGCCGCGTCCGTGGCTGCACGGGGTACCGGAGGGGTCCCCGCTCGCTGCGTGTGACACGGAGGAGAAATGTGTGCGCGGTGTGCCTTGGAACACGTCAAGTCCTGGGGTGGTTCACATCCTGCCACCGCCACGGCCTGAACTCGGGGACAGGGCCCTGCTCTCCCGAGGAACATCATTGCTTTTAACATAGGCAAGGAGTTGGGATATTTTTCTTGAATTCTGTAGGAATCAGCGTTTTGCCAGGCCACTGGAAATTTTAATTAACAATATGTTACCTTGATTTAAGCATTTTGGTTCTCTCTGAAATTACCTGTCTGAGCTGCAGGATGGGGAATAATTCAGCAGATCTGATTTTTTCCGGGCCCCTGAGAACACCTGACAACTTCTGCCTTCACTGAAAAGCACATAAGCCACCAGCACTGAGCATCCTTCAAAACTGGGCAATATCTATCTTCATCTTCTGCAGCACAGCCAGTGCAAAGGGGCCTAAAGTGATGTCTTAAAAATTTATAATCCCAAATGCTTTTGGGATTTTCCCATGATTCCCCAAACACTGTCTCAAAAGTTTAGATCAAAGAATATGTAGAAACTCTCGCTTCTCTTGGTTGCCTTGAGTATTTCAAACCAGTTGCATTAGCCTGGGTTATTTTAATTCTCCCATCTATGTTTTTCTTAACTTCATAATCTTTGGAACCTTCATCACCTTTTCCCGAACTGCTCCAGGTACTTTTCTGCCCCCCTGGACTGTCATTCCAGGTACAGGTCTTCATTTATCTCTTTGCCCATCTTTAAGAGACCCAAGCATCACTTTTCTTTGTTGCCTGGCTAGGTAGCTGTCATCATGGCATTATCCACAATGTTTCCTTTACTCCAGACTCTCTGGCATTCTGGTTACTTAAGTGCATATTATTTTCTTCTGTTACAAACACTGCTTTGGAGAATTTTAAGTGCTAATACTGAAAGGGTTATTTTCACAGCCTTTACTTTCCCAGTGATACACACACTATAATTTCCACCTCATCTTCACTTTGTTCCATTCCATTATTCTATGTTATGTCCTTCTGTGCTCCAGCGTAGGAGGGTATAAAGAAGGTAATGGCTGATCCAAGAGCAGACAAACATGCATGCCTTCAAAGTCCCACCAACAACGAGGGAAAAACGGTCAAAACCAGATGATTCATCTTAGTTATGCTACAGCTAATAGGAGAATTTTGCTTGTGACCTTCCCCTGGTATCACTCAATCTCTGCTGCTATGTGTTTTCTTATCACTGTTACCTGTTCTTCACCTGTTGGATCCCGGTTTTTAGGTACTTAGCAGCAGCACTTCTAGGAAACAAGATTCCTGGTGTATTCTCCCTGGGATCCTGTGGGAATTTCTGTGCTGTCCTTTGACACTGACCCAGCTGTGTGAGACTCTCCACAGTTTCCCCGCTGCCATTCTCAGACACAGGCGAGTCAGTCCCTGTGTACCACCCCTTCTATCAGAAAGCAGGCAGGCAGCTCTCCTTAGGCTCTTGCATTTAAAGCACAGTTGCCATTTGACAACGAAGAAGCAGTGTTCCACACTGACTCCAAGCAAGAATTCCTCTTTCATTGTGTTGGATCTGAGTCCACTTTTCTACCTTTCCTCTCTCAGTTCCCTACTGCGTAGTGAAAGGAGCTGAAGGCAAAGCTCAAAACACTCATCAGCAGTTCTGACTGTCAAACATACAGAACAGCCAAAATTTGTCTGTTTTGATGGCACCCAGAAGGTCAAGTGACAGAAATACACTGGCCTTTCTTGACTTCTGAAAGGACTGATGTGCACCTGCCTCATCCTCTGAGAAGGGCAGGGCTGCAGTGCCCACAAAAGGACAGGTTATTACGTGATAAAACTGGAATGGAACTCAACCAGGTCTCTGCTGCCAAACCACGCTCTGTGTATACTTAAATGCATCACACCTACGTTTATTAAAAATCAGATCCTAAAGCTGGATCTGATCCAAATGCTTTGAAAGAGGTTTCCTGGCAGGAGCAGGCAGTATGTCCATGGATTAAAACCAGATGTGTGCTTTTGGAGAAGCTCCCTTTCACATGCTTGCCTTCGTCCCTGTGTAGGTGTGTTCTCAGCCTCTGTGGAGAGGAGGCTGAGAAGGAGGGATCAGGGGATGTCAGGGCTTTGTGGAGCTGAGATGAGCAGGGTGTGTAGCACCACCAGCATTGCCAGATCTCGAGAGTGGAGCTGCCTGCTGTGAAATGGTCTGTGCTGTCATCCCAGCTCAGAACTGACGTCTGTCCCCAGCCTGCCAGAGCTGTCCTGTTTATTTCTGAGCTCTTGTAGGATGGATGGTAGTGGGCTGGTAGAAAGGTCTTTCAGATGGCTTTTCGGGGCCATCTGAGAGGTGTTGGCTGTACAGCTCTGACAAAGAGATCTGCTGCCAGCTTTGCACAGGCTCTTTTTCAAAAATCATCCCTTACATCTGTATTTAGTTTGACTGATGATGCTCAGAGCATGACTGATCTGCAGTAGGTTCAAGATCCATTTCTGTACCCATTATTTCCATTAACAACCTCGTTTTTGCCTTTCAGACATGGCCATGCCCAGTTCCCTTTTGTGGGCCGTTGACATTTTTGGGAGGGTTTACACCCTCTCTACCGTTGGCCAGTACTGGGAGCTCTGTAAGGACACACAGCTGGAATTCAAACGGGTCTCTGCTGTCAAACAGTGCTGCTGGGGAATAGCCTGTGACCATCAAGTGTACACCTACGTGTTCTCAGGAGATGTTCCTATCAGATACCAGGAGGAAACCTATGAGAACCAGGTATGACAGGTGCAGTACCTCTGCCACACAGCCACTGCTTGGCCTGACAGCACATCCTACATCAGCTGTCTCGTTGTGTTTGTCTCACGGGAGGATTGAGCAGTTTCAATTGTTTTCATTTTTTACCAGAAGTTTCTGAAGAGTACATGTATGTGCCAAATACCAGGTTATCTTTTAATATTTAAATTCCCAAATGAGTTATACTTCCCTGCTCCTAGCAAAAGCAATGCCAGTGTGAACTCCAGCCTGTTCTTTGTGAGCCATTTCAGGCTGAAGCATTCACCCTTTTCACTGGCTGGTTTCCATTCCTCCTTTCCTTAGTGACAAATACACAATCCCATTAAAAAAATGTCCAATATAACTTTGAGGCAACACAGATACATTATCAGAAATATATTATTCTTAGGAAAATGCTATTTCTTAGTGTTAAAAAGACTTCTCTAATAAAGGCATAACTTTCCATTAAAGTACAATGTTTCCAACTTTTTTGCATAGAAGTGTTAAGGTGATCCTTTCTATCTGATGTACTTCAGAAGAATGTCTTTAAAACAGTATTTTAAAGGAAATTTATCAAATTTGGTTTTAAGTTAGCCAAAAGTTATTTGGGAGAGAAAACTGATGGATTTTCTTGAGCACATTTCTCTGATTTCTAATGGGCAATGGAGCGAATATAATTTGGGAAAAGACATTAACTTACTTGTATGGGCAAAAATACAACAAACTAATTTCCTACATTATTTAATATTGGTACAGCTTTTTAGCCATTTAAGAATGTTCCTTTTATTGTGTAAACATGTTCTTTAAAAATGCAAAATTTAAAACTTTCATTTTGTTTGTTCTAGGTAATGAAAAACAGAAAGCAAAACTCTAGAAAGCACAAAAAGAAATATCCTACAAGAGCTAAGAATGACAAAATTAAAACTGAAGTAGTTTGCAGATAATGTGCAAGGCAATTTAGCCAGATTTCTAGTAACAGCAAATAGCATTTTGTGTAAAAATTACAGACAGATTTTGAACCACTCATTTCCCACGTGCCCTAAAACGTAGGACAGTATTACAGGACAGATCTTGCCAGTATTTCTGCAGTATGTAGGAGTGTGGGGGGAAAAATGACAGCTGTATTGGTGAAAATCCTTGTGTTATTTGTTCTGTAACTGATTCAAGGCAGATTAGGGAAAAAATATAAGATCCAGGGGAGATTTGCTGATACAGTTCCTGGCAGAGGCTGTGCTGTTTTTCTAGTGCAGACAAGATGTGAATCATCTTTCTCTGGGAGTAGATTAGAGATACCAAGGCCATCTATCCAGCATTACCCTGATGCTGCAGTGTCACAGTGCCATACATCACCAAAGGAAAATATATCATGTATTGTACTGTGCCTAGTAAAATATAGCATCAGATGTTCCTATTTATGTCACTGAGGCTGACTTGGTTGGGACGAGCTCTGCAGTCAGCCCTTCTTTGATACCCAAAAAGCTTTCTCCAAAGGCTGGGTCAGGGAGGGCCTCGTGGGGTGAACACTTCCTCATTCACCCCCAGAATTTACTCCTCTTCTACTGCAGAAAATGAGAAACATGTCGTGATTCCTTGTAGATGTCCAGTGAGATAAAGTGATCTCAAACAAAATACTTTATTTATTATTTCTGGCAGCGCTGGAATCCAGTTGGTGGCTTTTGTGAGAAATTGCTGCCCAGCGACCGCTGGCAGTGGAGTGATGTGAGCGGGCTAAAACACCAGCAGCTTGATAGTTTCACACTGCCTTCACCACACTGGGAGTGGGAGTCTGACTGGTATGTGGATGAAAATATTGGAGGGGAACCAACAGAGAAAGGGGTAGGTGAACAATACCAAGAAGAGATCTATTCTGAGAATCCTTACTCTGTAAAATGAAAGGAACTTTTATGGAAGTGTAAAAAAGTCTATAAAATAAAACTTGCCATAGATAATTCTTTCTGGGAAATAGCTCAACTCTAATACAACAGAAAGAAGAATTGTGTTTGAAGGCTTTTGATGTCTATAGGAGCTTCTATAGAAGCTTTTTTCTTTTGATCAGGCCATGAAATCCTGGCAGCCGAATGCCATTGTTATTTAAGGTCTTTATTATGAAGAAAGTAAAATGTTCTACTGTGTCTTGTTTGTTTTGTGTGTATCATCTCGAGGAATTTGGGCATGATTCATAAATCATTCATGGAATTAGCTGATCTGTTAATCAGGGCTCTAGAGACACACAGAGTGACTTGTGCCATGAGTCTTGTGCAGAATTGCTCTGAGTTGTAACTTCAAGCTTTCCCTTGATCCTGTTTCTCATACAAGAAAACCTCTGTTTGCAGGGCTGGACTTATGCCATAGACTTCCCCAGCACCTACACAAAGGATAAGAGATGGAATTCTTGTGTCAGACGCAGGAGGTGGATCAGATACAGGAGATACAAATCACGGGACGTTTGGGCGAAGGTTCTGGATCTCTTTTAAATATTAAATAAATTGATTGTCTGAAATAATCAATTATAAGGGCAGGGAAGTAAATTTTTATGACTTCTCTGTAGGCTAGACTTTGATTCCTTCACTTCCAGCTTGCTATTCTTGTAAGCATAAATGGAAGGCTGGGATTTTTCATAGAAACCTGTGGTAATAAGGTGCCAAATCTCATGGTGAAGCAATCAGAGATAGATGCCCAGCTCCTTTGCAAATTTCAGATCAACTTTTTGACTCCCTTTGGTTGTGTGACAGAGCACTCTCATTGGGGGTGGCACCTGCCTTGTATCGTTCACCAGCTGTTCCTTTATCTGTGTGAATAACTGGTCTTTAATAATTGTTGTTCCATTCTAAGAACATTCAGAATTTGTAATTTGTGATCTTTCAGCTTTCCAATTCTGTATGCACTGCTCTGTGAGTAAAAATTTCCTTTAGTTAGGGTGTAAAACACAGACCTCCCCATGCTGCCTTGGCAGTGTTCCCCCTCTCTGCATATGGAGGCCTTGAGTGAGAGGGAGAATCTCCATGCTCAGACACTCTAGGAAGTGCTGCATAACCAATCTGCAAGAAACTGGTTAGGCCACCAGCCAAGTCTCCTCTCCTCAACCTTCCTTCCCTTTGCTCCAGATTGTGTCCCATGATGAACCAGACCAGCTGCCAGACCCCTTCAATGACATCTCCATCGGAGGATGGGAGATCACGGACGAGCCTCTCGGCCGCCTGTCAGTGTGGGCAGTTTCTTTGCAAGGAAGGGTATGTGTGTATTCCCTAAGCTTTCTAATAAAAATTACTAGTGAAAAGGAGTTAAATACTTGCAAAGCAAGGCAGGATTGTTACTGTCTTATGTTGGTAAGGAAATACAACTTGTGCATCTGGCAGAGGATGAAAAGATGCTTTGGGACTACATTAGGTAACAACTTGTGTTGTAAATGGAAAGGCTTAGTTCCTACAGGGTTGTTTTATGTAAGCCTTTAACCTCTATGAACAGGTGAATCTTAAAAACTTGGGCTGAGTAGTATCTTGTATCTTGAAAAATGCCCAGAATGCTGACTGTGGTGCTGGCAACCAGGAGAAGGAGCTTTAAAACCTGACAAAGGTTCTGGTGAAGCATTGTGCTGTGCCTTTGGGGTGGAGAGACAGAGATGATTCAAGAGTTTACAAAATGGTTTTCTAAGACTTACTGATCAGAAAGTGGTCACCTCCTGACCTGGCAATGTGGCATCCAGCTCTGAAATGTTTTCATTTTATTTTCTCTTGAAAACTATACATCTTTCTCTGTTGGTGGTGGTGATTTTAGGCCTCCCATGAGGTCTCCTCTTTTGCTCAGTGCTGTGAAGATTTGATTCTTGCTTTTCTTCCTTCATCCTTACAGCATGTATCTGATACTCCTTTGTCTCTAGACAGTTTCTAACTTATGGTCTCTCAGGGCAGAATGAAATACTTTTAACAGATAGCCTGAGCTCTCAGTCACATTTGGCACTGCCTGGAGAGGCAAGCAGTCTTGGTTAAATTGTTTAAAATAAAATTCCCTATTCCTCATGCTTTCTAGTAATACGTGACAAGCACCCCAGTCTACAAGCTTACTTGACTGCCACTGTAAAGTGCTTTCATTTCCCAAGTGAAGGTCCCCAGGGAAATAAAGTACTTCTAAAAATGAAGATTTAGCACTCAGCAGTCATGCTGTGGTGCACTCATGTGACTGCCACAGGATGCTTTCTATGTTTGACCTTCCTATTTTGACTGTGATCTACAGAAAATTGCACAGTCCAAGACTAGCAAATGGCTGGATGTCACCAAAGGCTGCACAGAGAATGGAATTTTTCCCCCATATTGTGGCAAGTTCTGCTCAGTGAAAGTGAGGTCAGGCTGTCAGCTAACAGTAACATTTTTGTGTTATGTATTTGTTCACTCTTGGTTTATATAACATGCCCTGGAATACACTGAAGTGGTTTAAATGTTGAAATATACACAAAACTTGTAGCAATAGGTGACTGTACCCAATCCAGATTCAGTTCCATGATAAAAGCTGCTCTGTGGAACAGCCTCCTCCCTTAGTACATAAGGAAATAGCTTCAACTGCATAATCGACATTAAAAAAAGTACCTTTAAAGGTCAGAGTGCCATACACTACTAAAAAAAAATCCTGTTGTTAAAGGAGAACTGTTCTTTCCAGTTTGCCTTTACTCTTGTCTCAATGGTTTCATTGTTGTAGTGACATTTTTTTCTTATTTAATTTGTTTTTGGTTTTTTTAACTTGCCTAGGTATGGTACAGAGAAAATGTCTGCCATCACAATCCAGAAGGTTCCACATGGTCCTTAGTCAGCACTCCTGGTGAAGTTGTACAGATCAGCTGTGGACCCTATGACCTCCTTTGGGCAACTCTTTGGGAAGGGCAAGCTATTGTGAGAGAAGGAATTGATAGGAATAACCCTCAAGGTAAAGTTTGTTAAATTTGGCTGGAAACCCCTTTGATTTGTGTAGTGTTGAATAAGAAACTAACCTACAATGCCTTCTGGGTTCTGTCTTTTGCAGGAATTTCCTGGAGTATTGTGGAGTCTCCAAGCTCTGAAAATGGGATTATGCACGTCTCCGTGGGTGTTGATGTGGTGTGGTGTGTTACAAAGGATAGAAAAGTAAGAGGGTCATGCTCTGCTTCTGCTTTTTTCCTTCCCTTTCCCTGTCTCAAACAGGAGTACAACTTGCCCAGGAAGCATTGGTGATTTGGATTCCCCCTGCTGTTATGGGAATGCTCTGTGGTTTGTGATAGTTGAGTTTAATTTAAGGAAGACTTTCTGCTTTTCTTTTGGAAGGAATTTTCTAAACCCAAGTCGGACAAATTTGGCAGGGGGGTGGGGATGTTGGTGGGGATTGGATAAGGGGCCTCTTCTAAGGGATATTAAGCATCAAAATTGAAGGGACTCCTGTTTCTACAAGGACTGAATTTTACATCAAAAACAGCATGGGGAATTTTCTCATCTACACTTATGATGCTATTTTTTTATCTTCTTAACTGCAACTGTTCCCTCTTCATCAGCCTTTTAATGTGGGGGTTTTGGTATTTAATTAGGTGAGATACCTCTTATGTGAATGTGTGATTACTTTCTTACTGGAGTTTTAACTTAGAATGACAGGATGTCTTAAGTTGGAAGGGACCCATAAAGATGATGGAGTCCAAGTCCCTGCTCCTCCACACTGAATTCAAAGCCAGGCCTGAACTCTGTGCATGTGCAGTTCTGTTGAGTTTCTCTGGTGTAGTGAGTCACTGTTCATCAGCTGAGCCATGGTAGCAGGCTGTGCCCAGCCTGCTCCATCTGCCACATAAACCCACTGGAAGAAATGGAGAGAAGCTGGTGTGTTTTCCTTCAGATCTGCCACAGGGCAGTCAAGTATCCTGAATTATGGGATTCAGCCAACAGCTTCTAAGGGAGCTGCTTGCTGCTACATAACTGTAAGGCTGAATGCTATGTACAGAGGAAACTTGTTCCAGGTACCCAGCCCACAGACACTTTCAGGTTGGTAAAGTCAGATCTAAAGGGAGACAATGTAAAGAGCTGTCCTGCTAAAGACATCCCCCTGACAGTTCCCTCTGGCTGCCCTGCTTCTAGTTTGAATGTAAGAACACTATTTAGAAGCCCATTCAGAGTGATCAAAAATAGCCTAGATGTAGACATGTAATAGGAAGTATTTTTCCAACAGCAGAGAAACTAACTCTTGTCACAGAAAGTCCTACAAAAAACTCTCCTTGTGGGCTCTTCTGGCCACAGGTAGACACACAATGTGGGTACTATTGGGACAACTGTTTTATCTTTATCTGATAAAGAAAAAGAATCAAGGAAGTAATTGACTTCTTAAGACTATGTGGCAAGTCCGTGTTAGAGATTAAGACTAATCCACTAAAGAAACTAAATTCCTGATAATGCAGAAGGAGAAAAAATTTGGACTTTCTGTTGTTATTGTAGGTGTGGTTTAGAAGAGGAGTGAACTCACATAATCCTTGTGGAACAAGCTGGATTGAGATGGTTGGAGAAATGATGATGGTAACTGTAGGCTTAAACAACCAGGTAAGAGAGCTGGGGAGCAGCTGGGAGGGTTTTTACATTCCCCTCTGAACAGGCACTGCTCACACGTGCTGAGGGCTGTCAGCAGTGCCAATGGGGCTGGCTGGACAAAGGGCCCTGGGCATAAACTGCTGGGAGGGAAAGTGGCTGAATTCTGCAGTTCTGCACCTGAAGGTGACAGTCAGCATGTGTCTTGTAAGGCACAGGAGGTGCACACAGGTTTTGGTACAGAATTTGTTCTGCATCTACAGTGTCAGCATCAAGGAAGAACACAAAAGGAAAATGCTGTGTCCAGCAGTTTTCTGTGCTCAGTTCTGCACCACTGCACCTTTTTTGTGTCTGATACCCACTGCATTCCAAGCCACTTCCTTCACCAAGCCCTTTCCCTCCCTAGGTCTGGGGAATCGGCTGCGATGACAGAGCGATTTATTTTCGTCAAGGTGTCACACCAAGTGAGCTCAGTGGGAAGACATGGAAGGCAATTGTGTCTGGCAGAGAGAGTGACAGATCTCAGACTGGGAGCTCAACAAGTCTGCTCAGGTACTTCATGAAATACCTGCTCAAGACTTTGTACAGCAAGAGTTTCAGTGCTAGGAGATACTTCTTTACATTCAAGTGGTACAGACAGGGAGGAGTGGGGAAGACATTATGTATGCCAAAAGACATTTGCATTTTTGCCATTAAAATTAACAATAAGCAGCAGTTGCTGCACTCAGAGAAGAATCTGAGGCTCCCACATTGGAATTCACTGCATGCTTGCAGTAAAGCGTGTTCCTCTGGGCTCACTATCTGGAAGTAGTCTCTAATAAGAGAAAATGTTGTCTATGAAATACCATGAAGGAGTGTCAACTCCAATTAGGAATTATTCTTCCTGAGTGTCACTGTACATTTCTTTTCCTAGGGAGATTAAATCAGTTACTCCCCTCTGCCTGCTGGCCTCTGGGCTGTGCCACACATGCCAATGGATCTGGGAGTGCTGCAGAAGCTACTTGTTTGAGCCAGAGTGTGTGCTGAGAAGTTCCCTTTAGCAGAGACAAATCATAAAGTTAATAATGGGCTTTAAAAAATTCTACTCATTATTTCATATTCAGAGAATGCGATGTTGCTTCAGTGTTTTCCTGAGAGTTGTAGGCAGCCAACACCACCAATTGTTTGAAAAGATCAATGAAGTTCCCTCCTATGTTTCAGATTTACTAGACCAGTTTGCCAGATTTGTGTTGGATTCTTTCCCCTGATGATAGAATTTGACCTTTAAAAGAGAAATCTGCTGTTTCTCTCCTACAGTGAAACACTAAGTCAATTTCTGTGTGTCTGTGATCTAAGGCCTGTGCTAATTTACAATGCTTTGGATGATAATTAATTATCTATTTGTCCTTCAGTGCTGGCTGTTTCTTTACTGATGATATTCAGAACCAAACGAGCGCGGTCATTCAGGGTGATGCAGATCCTTCCTCTGATACAGAGCTGCCCACGAGCCCTGCCAGCACTGCCCTGCTGGGAGCTGCAGCCGCTGGGAACGGCCCAGCCAGCCAGGCTGAACCATCTGCACAGCTGCCTGTGGATCCTCTGCACTCTGAGCAAGGAGAAGCCACTGCTGCTTCGGCTCCTACTGAGAAAGATAACCTTGAAATGAATAAATCTCCTGCAAACCCAAATCCTTCTGCAGAACTGCAGTGGATAAACATTGACTTGAAGGAGGCTCAGAAGCTTCCAGTCCTGTCTGTCAGCAGCTTTGCAGACACATCCAGCCTCTCTTCCCTGGGCGCGTTCTCGGTGGGAGCTGAAGACCAGTACGGAGCCGATGAGCACCCACTGTGGGCCTGGGTGTCTGGGGGAGGCTGTCTTGTAGACCTGCACAGCCCACTGAAGTGGTTCACTGCTCCATCAGGTACTGGCCAGTCACCACAGCACACCCCAGTTCCAGTCACAGTTCAATATGCTCTTTAAGAAGAATGCTGGTTTGTTTTTTCTGAGCAAAGCCATGGTGCATAACTTGTGCTAACCCACTTTCTCTTACTGCAGTTTGTTAATGGGTTCGTGTCTGAGCATAGTGCTGCAGTATTTAGCTGTAGAGCACTTTGGGCTTGAGATAAATAAATGTAAAAGTGATATTTTCTCTTGAGTTCCTGTAACAATTTTGTAAAGTAATCTGCTGGATCTACATCTCATTTTTAATTGTACTGAGACTGCAACTGGGCAAAACACGTATCACTGACCAGTAACAGGAAGCGGTGAAAAGGGCTCTCTTGGGAGATGCAGGTGCCAGCAATAACTGCCTCACTCTGCCATTCCTACTGAGATGGGTAAAATAAACCATGAACTGTGGCATCCCAGTATTCAACAGTCTTAACTCGTGATGCAGTATATTATCTAATTATCTTGCAGTTCAGTGACAAAACTCCCATTTTTACAAGGTTGTGGCTTTAAAAGCCTCTGTATAATCATCTAGTGATCTTATTTCTAGGCATTACTTACAAAGTTTGGCTGTAATACATGGATTCCAAATTATAATAATTTAAAAAATGGTGTTAGACTGGGTTGATCCAGTCTGGTGTTCAAAGGAGCACCATGTTTTACCTTTCACAGAACTGTTCTGAAAGCTCACTGGAGTTTATTTGGTTTGGTTCTGTCCCAGGTTTGTCATCATCTGTGCAGTCTCTGTCCCTGTCTATCACTCCTGCACAGACAGCAGCGTGGAGGAAGCAGATTTTTCAGCAGCTCAGTGAAAGGACAAAGCGGGAACTGGAGAATTTCAGGCACTATGAGCAGGCTATAGAGCAGGTAAGCAGTGAGGATATTTATCTCTTGTCTTCTAAACACATCTGGGAATCAATAATACATTTCTGACATACTGATTTGAGCTTACTGTCAGCTTTATATTCTTGCCCTTGCTTCTGTCTGTGACAACTTTCCTGGATTAATAATGTCTGAGCTCCCTGTGGGAAATTAACAGCTTGTCAAACATGGAGCAGCAGTATTCATCTAAAAGCATTATCAGATAGTTTTATTTAGGAAGAAACAGAACATTGGTCAGCATTATTTGGGTACTGTCAGACCTCAAATCCTCAGAGAAATGGTTGCAACAGCGGAACATTGTATGAATTATTCCACCACAAGATGAGGCATCTTAATTGAAACAGTGACTCAAGTAGGTGAGCTTCCCTCTGTGTGGCCATTAGGCCTAATTTAACTTGCGTAAATAAATGATGCAAACGTCAATGGCAGCACATAAATAGCAGCAGTTTTGTTGGATGTTCCCTTTGTTATGACTCCTTGGCTCTTTTCAGATTCATTCATATTTTTGGTCCCTTCATTGCTAATTGCCAAATGACATCTGGAATTATTTGATTAAAAACACTTGGAGTCCAGGGGTTTAATCAAGTTTTAAAAAATTATGTCAAAAGCCTTTAAACTCCAGAGGTTTTGTTATAACACGAGCAGACTTAAGTCAATTAGTACCTTGTGCTACTGCATTCTTGCAGGGTTAAGGTGTTACTAGTGTGGGACACGTGCTATTTCAGTATCTTTCTATCCACTTTCATGAGTTTTCATTTTGTCTTCAGCTTCCCGAATACTCTGGTACACTCTGCATGGCAATGTGTGATATGGGCGTGTGAATGTTTGACAGACTAAGCTGCAGCAGAGCCAGCTCGTGGTCACAAAAACGACATTTGGGAGAACAAAAAAGAGTCATGCAGTTCCTTTATGGCTGTGATTTTGTGTTTGCCTTGTAGTCGGTTTGGGTTAAAACTGGAGCCCTGCAGTGGTGGAGGAACTGGAAGCCTCACAAGTGGATGGACGTTCGAGTGGCACTGGAGCAGTTCACTGGGAGCGATGGGATGCGCGACAGCATCCTGTTCATCTATTACATGTATCATGAGGAGAAAAAGGTGTGCTCAGCTGCAGACCCCTGGGAGAGCTGCTTTTGGCAAAGGGAAGCCTCTGAAGGGGAAACAGGTTCTTGAAAGGAGGCAAATTATGGCACGCTACTGCTCTGAGGTTTGGGAACCAATTCACAGGTAACCCCAGGTACTAGCAAACCACAGGCTTGGCTTTTCTGAGCTGTGTTAATGCTGTGTCAGAAATACCCAGTCAGAAACCACTCACATTGCTTAAACCATCAGTTCTACACTAATTAGGAATTCTTCTGAAAGTTCAAAATGTCCTTGACTGTGAAGAGCCTGGCTTGGCTGGACAGGGTCTTCCCAAGTAGGGTTAATGCCTGCAGGCAATAGGAATCAGAGGGGGTGCAAGGCTGGAAATTGAGTCGCATTCCCTCTGCGCCAAGAACTGATTCTTTGCTGTCCTTGGCAGGAATGCCTTGTTTGTAGACGTGAAGTGCAAAATTGCTGGTTCTGTGGAAGGTTTGCCTCAAGTCACAGGGCTTTTTCTCTTGTCTTAGTACATCCACGTGTTCCTGAATGAAGTGACCATTATAGTTGAAGTGCTGAATGAAGCCAAGCACTCCTTTGCACTGTACACACCTGAGAGGACGAAGCAGCGATGGCCAATCCGCCTGGCAGCCGCAACAGAGCAAGAAATGCATGACTGGGTAATTCTGGGCATCTCTCATTTCAAGCTGGAAATACCTGCAGTAAAACATAGAAGCCAGTCTCTGAAATGTCAGCATTACCTTTAAACTCTTGAGGCCACTCATCTGTTTTTTAAGTTTAGGTATTTAAACCATCTGTTCAAACTTATTCAGAGATACCTGAGGCTTCTTATCTCCTCTGAAGTCTGCATGCTTTCTGGTGCTTCAGTTATCCACAGCAACACCAATATTGCTTTTCATTCACTTCCTATCTCTGGATATAGATTAGGGTAGGAATGAGTTAGGAGTTTAATTAAGTTAGGGTGTTCTTCTGCCTTGGTAGAAGAACCATTCTGTGTTGTCACTGTTGCAGAGAGTCTTTTGTACAGGCAGACAGGCACAGACACACTGGAGCAGGGGCAAACCTGAGAGATGCTTCATCCTGATCAGCTCCTGCTGAACAGTGGTTCCAGTGGTTGTGTAATAATTTCTGAACCACTGAATTCTAGTGAGAATTTTTTTTGAGAAAAAGCTGCAAATTCACTTTGGTGATTTGCAAGAAACAGCAGAGGTAAAATTTTGTTTTACAGGACTGAGCATCTCTATGGGAATTTTCGTTCTCGCTGTAAATGGAAGCTTTTTTTGCTTCTTGTTTTGTAGCTGTCTTTGCTGAACATGTCTTGCTGTGAAAGCAGACGGATTCAAGGCCCTCCTTCTCACCATGCCATTTGGTCAGTTACTTGTAAAGGAGACATCTTTGTTAGTGAGCCAAGTCCTGAGCTGGAGGCCGGACCCCAGCTGATGCCGTGTGATCAAATGTAAGAGGCTTCTGAAGCTGTTCTTTCTGCATGGGATGCCATCCAGCAAAGAATGTCCTTCCTATCAGTTCAGTGGCTTTGATGGGCTGTTGGAGTGTGTAGTACACTGCAGATGTCTCTCACTGACAGGGTTAATGACTGCCTTCCTATTCATGACTGCACATGAAGAAATTCACCAAATCATATTTTAATTCTTAGATGCTGGAGATATCCTTATGATTTCAAAAGCCTTTCTCACTGAGATCCCATTTTTTGTAATTGCATCTTTAATGTCTTAAGAGATAGCCTAGACTAAAAGTAAATCTAATCACTGTAATTGGAATATAATTTGAGCTTTCAGTTTTATCTGAGTCAAGAAATCTGAAATTCTCAGTCCTCCATAGACACTGCAGTCCAGAAGCAGTTTCTCAACAGTTTTTATGACAAATGTGGCAATGTGGTACTGCAAACCCCTCAAGCAGAACAATTCCATCTGCTTTTTGGTATCTGTTCAGAGGGAAATGCTTTCAGCTGGCAACTGCCTTCACTTACAGGTTGCACAGTGGTTGGACGAGTGAGCAGAGAAAGTTGCCTGTCCTGCAGGTTGTTGGTGGGGAAAGCACACGTTCCTGAAGGATGTGGTGTTGAATAAAACGTCCTTTTCCTGGCAGGTTCTGGCGTCAGGTGGGCGGCCACCTTCGGCTGATAGAGTGCAACAGCCGGGGCGTGGTGTGGGGCATCGGCTACGACCACACGGCCTGGGTGCACACGGGGGGATACGGAGGTGGCTTCATCCAAGGTACAGCTCCAGAGTGAGAAATAGATTCATCAGTGGCTGTTGGAATTGAAACTGTAATGTCTTCAAGCTTTAGCTTTACTCTAATCCATGTTACTTATTCCTCATAGGACTGGCCAGTAGTGCTGATAACATTTATACACAGTCAGATGTGAAATGTGTTTACATCTATGAGAACCAGAGGTGGAACCCCGTCACTGGATACAGCAGCAGGTTATTTACTCAATTTATTATATTTATTTACTTTATTATTACTACTGTCAAATGAAACAAGGGCTTTTTTCTAGCTTTTTGCAGGAGTTATTACAGTTACTCTGTCTCCAGTCTCCTTCAACATTCACAGTTAACCTGTGATGGAAGGAGCAGTGTTTCTCAAATTTCTCATTTGTAATTATCTTTTCAAAATGTCCTTATAGCACAACATGACAGATTTGTGCTTTGTGAATGCACAGAGTGTGCCTACTTGCAGTATCTTTCCCTATTAAGGCCAGACAGAAAAGTTATCAGGATCTATATATTCATATACATATTGTGCTAAATACACTGGGTCCTTGAGCAGTATATTTGAACAAAAGTATTGAAAAATCCAAATCCCAGTATATGGGATTCACATTCCAGTTTTCAATGGTAGTGAGGAATATTGCTCCACAGAGAACAATTCACATGGCCCTCAAGTCTGCTGTAACTGGAAGCAGTTGTACAGATTCTTTCCCGCTATGCTCATCACTCACATGATATTTCTGACTGCAGAGATTAATGATGGCAGTGTTCTGTGTGTGAAAGTAGGAAGTGCTACAAATAGGCTTTTCTTCCCTCGCCTTTTAAACTCCCTGGTGTAAATGACCTTGCATTCCTTGTGCACTGTTCCACCACCACAGAGGTCTGCCCACAGACAGATACATGTGGAGTGATGCCTCTGGCCTGCAGGAATGTACAAAGACCAACACCAAGCCTCCTTCTCCACAGTGGTCTTGGGTAAGTTTTGTCTTACAAATTTTTTTACAAAGAAGCCCAGGCTTAGCAAGTAGGATACAACACCTGAGTTCAAGGGGGCCAGATTTTTTTCTGGGATTTGTTGTAACATTTAACCTTGTTTTTCCCATTCATAACTAGTAGTGGTCTTCCATAGTCAAAAAGAATGTCAAGCAGTGAGTGGGGTTTTTGGTTTACCATGACTTAGATCCTTTTCAGCTAAATTAAAAAGCTTTGGGAACCTCTGTATGTATTTCAAGTTTTAGAAGGTTTCTAGCAAGTCATTGCTCTCCAAAAGGTGGAGGCAAATAGAAGCAGAGGTGTTTATTATACGTTAGGTGTTGATTGTTATTCCCAGTGTCCCTGTTTGCCCACAGGTCTCAGACTGGTACATCGACTTCAGCCCGGCGGGCGGCACGGACCGGGAGGGCTGGCAGTATGCAGCTGACTTCCCAGCGTAAGGAAACACCTCTTCTACCCAATCCCAGCCTCCAGTCCTCATTCCTTCTCATTTCTGTTTGCATGTTAACTGCCCTTTGACAGGGACACAACCCTGCCTCATTTCCCCCCCTTTGGTGGGCACGCTGATGTTTGCAGGGAGGGAGGGCAGCCAGGTGAACTTGGCAAAGTGTCACTTCAAGAATTTCAAAGTCAGCAGGGGTGCCTGGTGGGCAGATGGAGGCAGTGCTCTCAGGCTGGCACTGACACTGGAGATGCTCTGCCATCCTCATGAACACTGTTTAAATGTGTTTTGGTAGGTCCTACCATGGCCACAAGACAATGAAAGACTTTGTCCGACGGAGGCGCTGGGCAAGGTGAGGAACCTCAATATAAATAAGTTTTGAACTTGAATGCTAATTGCTCACTAAAAGTCTACTTCAGTTACGAGGTGAAGAGTCTTGTCACCCAATCAACAAAAGAAAAAGTAAAGAAACCTGCAATAAATTACCCATCTCCAGTAGAGAAAGTGATGATCTTTAGCATTATGGCTTTGATGGTAAGCCTTTATGGGTAGTTCCTCTACTGGATTTTGTGGGATCTGTAGATAAAAGGTAGTTCTTCTCTATATCTGATTTTCCTTATGGTAAATTATTAAGGAATAGTAGACACTGGGTATATCAGTACATATTAGGTCACTAGTAACTGGTGGTGATAGACCTTCTATTTTAATAGTTTTAACTTATGAATTCCACATACTCGGTGCCAGGCCACAGATAATGCAGCCCTATTTCAGTCAGAGGAAATGTCCAGGTGCACCCAGAAAGCAGCAATCTGCCACTATATTCTATAAGCTGGGGAAGTCTGTGCAGTCCCTGTATTTCTGACTTTTCTATGCTTTCTATACTAGAGCATCTAATAGCTGTGCTAATTAATTGCTGTGAATTTGCACACTGCTGGGTTTGGTATTGATGCTACAAAGTATTTTGCCCCTTGTTCAAAAAGCTTTGAAGTGGGGTTTGAAGCATCAAAAGTGTTGTTCCAGGAGATGCAGCAAAACAAATGATATCCAGTAAATCAAAATGGTGACTTGAAATAAAATAAGCAACGTGAGGAGAAATACCCTCATTTCTCAAGTCTAAACATTTCCTTGTTTTAACTATCAATTGAAAATTGAAAACAAATACGGAACCGCTCAGGGCTGGATCTGGTTTCTCAGAAATGGAAAATGGAGGAATGCCCTGATGTTTTTTAGGACATTCTTCATACACAAAATTACTGTGGTGATGATAGAGTCTAACCTAATATCCCTAATAGACAGCACTACTTTGTTGCAGTTTCCACAGAAGAAGTACACAAATTCCCAGCAAGACTTACCAAGTCTTTCATTTACAGCTGTCTTACCTCTGCCTGCCTCAAGATGCTATGTAACCTTTTTAACAGGCCCACCAAAAAAGAATTGTAAAGTTATTCCCTCAAGCAAGACAGAGGAAGGAATGAACTGTCTGTGGATTTCTCTCTGCAATTTATTCTCCTGCTGTTGCCCAGTCAGTCTGAGAGAGCTATGGAGCAGTGTAGCACCAGTTGCAGACTTCCTGGGTGGTCTTGGTTTTATAAAGTAACTTAAAAAAAAATAACAGAAGCTTTGAGACATCAGTATTAGTTCAAACTTCAAAACCTGATGCAAAACATGATTGATTCTTTAAAACCCCTTTCAAATTAAAAATACTAATATTTAATGAAAAGTGTGCCTAATGGAAAGACTTTAGGACTGGAAGTCAATAATAGACTGGAAACAAATTCAGTTATAGGAAGTATGTACTTCTGACAGGCTTGGGTTTTTCTGCTTCAGAAAATGTAAGATAGTCACCAACGGGCCATGGCTGGAAGTGCCTCCTGTTACCCTGTGGGACATCTCCATAATTCCCAGTTCAGCTGCAGATGATGAAGAAGCAGTAGCACTGTGGGCAATCAGTGACAAAGGAGACGTGCTCTGCAGGCTTGGAGTGACACAGCAAAATCCAGCTGTAAGGCTCCCTGTTTGTTTTTACTGCTTATTGATGTATTTAATGTAATATGCAAGTACATACAATCACGCAGGGCCCTCTCTCAAAGCTCCTTGTTACTTTTCATCCCTTTGTGTCCCAGATTTGGAAGACCCTGTCCATCAGCTGTAGCACAGTTTGCTGCCCACGTTCCTTATAATAGCACTTCTCTTGCATAATCTACCTGAGCTTGTGCCACATCACCTGCAGGAGCCTCTCTCAGCTCCTGGCCACCTTCTCATGAAGCGTTTTACTTCCACTTTCTGCACTGGCAGCTTAGTTCCTCTTTTTTTGGTTGTTTTTTGAAATGGTTGATAACAGGTGTATCCCGTTTAAAGGAATTGCCAAGGAATAGACCCTGCGAAGCATGGTCCCAGTCTAGAGCCTCTTGATACCAGTAGAATAAAAAACAGGAAAAACATCTAAGAAAATACTTTAGTAGAATTCAGAGAAAAACTACAAGAAATTGAAAAATATTTAAGAATTTTTTCCCTTCCTGATCTGTAAGGCAGTGCAGCAGTGAGAACTGGAATCTGTCTGGAATCTGAAATCCCGTATCAGTTGATTTTTGTGAGACTGTTGTTCTGTGTAATGAAAAACAAGGGATTATTAAAAAAAGAAGGTTTTAGTCCAGCTGTTCAGAGACATGTAGATGCCTAAAATCCAGTGGCTTTCATAGAAAAGGCCCTTCATTGTCCAACTTAGCTATTTCCAAAGAGCTGTATATCCAAGTATCTTTGAGGATCAGAAACCTTGTTTCTGTTCAGCTGTGAAGTTACATAAGATTTACTCTCCAGAATATTTTTCACTATGTTGGTTTTTTCTCATTTGGTAATAATCAACAATATTTTATCATGGAGTTTTTAGCCACTGCTTCACAATTCATCTCCCATGATTTGTTAGGGAACATCCTGGCTGCACGTGGGAACAGATCAGCCCTTCATTTCCATCTCCATTGGAGCATTTTACCAAGTGTGGGCTATTGCTAGAGATGGTTCTGCCTTCTACCGGGGCTCAGTGTCTCCAAACAAACCTGCAGGTAAGAACTTGTGCTTTATCTTTTGCTCTACTCCACTGCCATGTCTGAAAAAGTCCAGTCTGTTTCCCAGAGGTCTTTCCCATAGCTGTGCAAAACACTGCATACAAATAATGCAATAATTATAGCAGTTAGTTTGCTATTCACTTGCATAATTTAAAGTGTTCAGTTGTAAAAAACAGTCTGTTAAAAATACATGAAGTGTGATGTCATTCACAGCTTTCCTGCACTGCAATGTATTTCAATTGCAGACATTTCCATGCCTAATTCTATTTTTTCAGTGCTTAACTCAAGATTTCTGACCTTTAGGTGACTGTTGGTACCATATCCCTTCACCTCAAAAACAGAAGTTAAAGCAAGTCTCAGTAGGACGAACATCTGTGTTTGTCTTGGATAAAAATGGTAAGGATTTAAAAGACCATTAGTCAGTGCTACAAAAAGTACATCAGTCTATACCAGACTGATTTGAAAAGGAGAGGCTAAGTTAGAACTGGACAGATGATCACTGGTGCTCCAAAGGGAGTAATATCTCATACAGAAGGATTTGGAGTAGCAGCAGTGCACGTAGGTACTGCTTCTGAAGGCTTGTTTTGTGTTATATCTGGTAGTGCCCTGGGTAACAACAGTCCAGCAGCTGTGCTCTGTGGGGGAAGACACAGATGAATGTCAGAGAATTGCACGGCAGCGTTTTGTCTGGAATCTGGCTCCAAAACAGATAAATCATGAAGCACCTTTTGTAGAAAACAAGCATTTAACACCAGATTCAGAAACCTTCATCTCGTGTGCTTTTGTTTTCCAGTGCATAGCTCCTTATATGATTATTTTTCCCCAAGAAGTTTTACAAAACAGAGTATTTGCTGTTTTTTACAATTAACTATAGAAATACAAATTCCAAAGTGAGAACTTCATTTTGTCCACCTCTGTAACACATTAGCCAAAACTGCATTTCCCCGGAACACAGGAAGAATTAATTCCTCATTTTATATTGTTTAAAGCACTTGAGACAAACAGCCATGCACTCTTTGTTTTACAGGCAATCTTTGGTACCGCCAGGGTATCACACCCAGCTACCCTCAAGGATCTACCTGGGATCATGTTTCAAATAACATCCGTAAAATGTCTGTAGGGCCCCTGGACCAGGTGTGTATTGAGCTTCCTTGTATCTCAATAGTTTATTAAAAATAATGTAGAGCATACCTTAGTAATTAAATGTTCTTCAGCCTTAGTTTTGTTTCACTTTATTTCACAAAATGTTGGTATAAATGCTGGAATCTGATAGCAAGACAGAAAACCATACCAATGAAATAGGGATACAGCCAGGCCCTCTGCTGTAAAAAGCCTCATTAATTATTTTTCCATTTTTTTAAACAAAGTTATGTATTTTAATAAGGCTTTTTATATATTTAATCTCTTTCCTGCCGAGTCTTATCTGGCAATGTTTAAATTATAACACTGCTCTGTAGCTTGTTTGGGTGTCTCTCTGCATAAATTAGAGAATTTTCAGCCTATTGAAGACCAAGACTGATTTTTGAAAGGGGTCAGAGAGAGATTTCACATCTGGGAAGAGCAGCACATTTATTGCCCCTCTCTGCTTCCTCGAGGTGTGGGTGATCGCTGACAAAGTGCAGGGCAGCCACAGCCTGAGCTGTGGGACCGTCTGCCACCGGACTGGTGTCCGGCCGATGGAACCTAAAGGCCTCTCGTGGGATTATGGCATTGGGGTAAGTGCTGGGGGCACACAGCTGCCTCAAAGGTGTACATCCCAATGTCCATGGGCTCACAGAGAAAGGGAAGTGCCATCCTGCCCAGCGTTGGAAAGCTGGGATATACCTGCAGGAAACTGACAATTCCCTTCAGGTTTAGGTTCCTTTTTGAAGTTACTATAATGGGTTGTGCAGTTGTAGCTGGGAAGTTGTTTGTTTGCATTTGATAAGTATTCATTTTAAATAGGTAATTTAAAAGTTACAATGGAAAAACTAGTGGAGTAAGAGCCATTTGAAAAAAAAATGGTCTACACATGATTATTCGTCATCGTTGTACCTGTATTATTCTCAGTGTTTTGAGAAAGGCTGTTTCAAGGTTTTGCCACCTTTTAAGTTGGTGGAACATCTGCAGTGGCTCTGTTACGAATGCCTGACCCTACTAATCTCAATTCCCTGTGATAAGAAATAATCCTCAAGTTTACCACCTCTATAACTCCCCATCAGGGAGGGTCTGTTGTGTTTTGTTTCATTTCACAAGGAGCCTTTTTTCTGCTTCATCCCAGAGCAGGATTACTTTCCTCATGAACAAGTAGTATAAACTAGCAGTGCACAGAAAGCATCACATCAGCTACAGCACTGACAGGGTGATGTTTCTCCTTTTGAATTTCTGTATCACTTTTTCACAGGGTGGGTGGGAGCACATTACAGTCAGAGGAAATGCAACAGAAGCATCTCGGGTCGCTGTGCCAGACACCGCTGAGGAAAACCCGGCAGTGCTGAAGGAGGGAGAGGATGAGGAGAGTAAAGAGAAAACAGAACACTCTAAGACCCCTCTGATGGTCAGTGAAAGTCAAGAATTGGACAGAAATTCTGTTAACTGTTAAATTGTTGCCATCTACACGTTGCTAATGAGCAGTAGGCAGTAACTTAAAAAGAAACAAAATGTCTACTGCTTGGAGAGAAAAACATGACCTTCCTGTGTTAATAGTATGTTTGACTGAACTGGACTTTGCAATGGGGTATTTTAAGTACTGAATCCTTCTAATGCATCTTGTGTAAAATGTGACTTGATAGAGTTCATAGTTTTGTCAAAGCAGGCAAGGTTTTTAGCCACAATGTATTTCTGACCCTTTACCATAGCTGCTACACACCATACAAATGTGAATATGTGCAGATGATCTCTACATTTACTTCTTTCTTTTTCTGTTCCCTACATTTCTCTCATGTTCACACATCTTGCACGCTGTCCTTGAGCACAGATGAAGATGTTGTTTCAATGTGAATGAATTGCAGGCAAACACACCTGATCCTGTTAGTACAGGCCCTTACACGTGCACGGAGCTCTGCTCATGGGAGGGCTCCGTGTGTGAGGATGGGCTTGGGTCGGGCTGTTCTTGCTCCCATCAGCAAAATCAAATTCTGTACAACTCTGCTTAGGCTGCCCTTACCAGGAAGGGCCAATTTTTGCTGTCTTTGCTCATGGTGAGCAGTGTTAATCAGGCAGCAGAACCCCTGGTTTGAGGGAGCCACTGGAGAGAGCCCAGTCCTGGTCAGTCGGGCTCAGCGAGGCTCGCTCTAAACTCTCAGTGCCAGTGCTGGGAAATCGGGTTCTGTCTTCAGCTTAACTGAAACTGGGGTAACTGAGGTACACAGATGCCTACCTAATGAGGCTGGAAGGCACCAAACTCTGGAGGCTGTGTTCCAGATCATTGCAAATTATCCTTTCATACTGTAAAAGTCAAGGGAAGGTCTTAAACTCTGACTTTACAGTGGTAGGAATGCAAAACAACTTCAGTGATAGCAGTGGAGTTTGCCAGTGTACACTGATGGCAGTTCAGAATGAAGCTCTGCTCTTCATTTTTAGTAAGTGATTTATTCATCCCTTTTTCCAATATGAAACCACTTCATAGTCTCAAAAAAAGCTTTTTTTCCTGACTTATTTATCATAATTGGACAGTTTACATTCATTTCTCCTGTGTGTGACTGTATATGGAGCTATTTTTTATGATGAGCAGTTTAGTGTGGTCTCAGTACTGTATTTGTAGAAGTAAAACTCATGTTTGCACGTATTTAAGGAATATATTTGGTATTTAATGCCAAGGAAAGCACTGTTTTCAAGTCCAAATGTGAATGAAGATTGAAGATGCTTTACTGTTAAAAAAAGAACCTGTTGATCTTTCCAGTATGTGATTAGAGATTTCTGGTTTATACATACATTGTGGGAGAACCATAAATAATGTGTTCCATTAATTACCATAATAGGTTTTGCATAACTTGCACAGTATCTTGTCCAAATAAATAACTTTATTACATGTATTTTTAGAGAATTATTAGGATTGTATTTTTCTCTGCATTGTATCAAGAAGATTTTTCCTTTTAATAGTCAGTGTTTACATCTCCAACAATCAACCTGATTGCATACAATAAGCTTTATAATGTACCTTTGCATTTTTCCCTCCATTGCCAAGTTTCACTTACTTTACTGTAAAAAGCTGGGTTTAAGTGAAAAAAAGAGATAAGTTATAAATTGTTTATGTTTGACTACTAAGTATTTGCCTTCTAAAGCTATTATTTAGAAAATTATTTAATTTAAAAATATAATGTCATTGTTGTGGCTAGTTAAAATACGGAAAAGTGACTTTAAATCGAAGCAATTTTGAAAAATAAAAGTAATTTATCAGAAAAAAATGCTTCTCACAAATCCCTTTTGACATGTCCAAGAACACAGCACTTTTTAGCAAAGTACCACTGTGGAATTAGCAGCTGTAATTCCATTAAAAGCCTGTGTCCAGAGCCTGTCTAACCCTCAGGGATGGTGGTGTTCAGAGAAGGGGTGACTTTCACCTGCCTCCTCTGCTGCTGTATTTATAGCTAGATATGACATGCCATTTTGGGCTTAATATTTGAAATGCCTCTGGTTGCAGGAAGTCAAAAATACACTGCCCAAGCATTAAACTCTGTCTCTTTAGCAGAAATACCAGCCATACTTGTTGTTAAAGTGCAATTCTTCATCAGTAGCACTGTTAAAGGACTGGGTTTTAAACTCACTGGTTCCCTCTTCCCACCAACACAGCCAAACAGCAGTTCAAACATATCAATCCCACAAAAGCATTCCAGGGATGTTTACTAGCTAGAAACTCTCAGATAATGACCTTTAAAGAATCCTACAAAAAATTACCATAAATCTACAAGTGCCTGGTCATCACTTACAGTGTGCCACGCAGAGCCACAGTTTGCACTGACCTGTAGGGTGAGGAATAACCAAATAACATCTCTTACCTGAAAAGGTGCTGAGTGCAACAGCTGAAAGAAAAGGCCTTGGTGTTAGTGACTGACCCCATTGTGATCAGACAGTGAAAATTCAGTGAGGATTAATTTACCCACATGGGGCAGCTGGTGAATGGAGTAAGATCCAGCACTGCAATGACAAATCTCTAAGAGACTTTCATTAACACTTGAGTATGAGAAGGGCTTAATCACATTTATTTTAATGTGAAAAAAGTTCAAAAACTAAGAAAATGCTGGGTTGAGGCAGGATCCAAATGTTTTCTCCAGTAAGGCAACCACATACATAAACTATTGTGTTGTTCTAGATCATAGTTACGGATTGCTGTGGTGGAGAAAACTAATTCACATCCCTTGCCAGCCTGTGTAGGAAACCTCACCTTTCACTCTGAATTAAATCATCATCCCCTCAGCTGTGCTGCAGCAAACTACAAACACATTACAAACAGCACAGCCCTTCTGTGATGGATCTGGTAAATCCTTCCTCAGCCCCCATTCCTCCTTGGACAGCCTTCTTCTGCAGGAAAAGGACCACACCACAAACCATTATCGATCCTAGTGATGCAGAATGTTTCCTGTGCCATCCACAGCACAGAGCAGCAGCCTCCTGTTCCATGGGGCAAGGGGGGAGGGGGAGCTGTAACATGGGGGCTCCATGGGCACCACACTTTCAACTGAGGCCACTCCAGCTTCAGGTGCCCCAGGTATGAGAATACAAGAGGAAATGAGAGTTCCACAGTGACATAAAACTTTTTACCACAGAAGGGGATAGGGGGAGGGGAAAAAAAGAGCTCATTTTCCTTTTTGAAGAGTTTCTGCTTCATTTATTGTTTTACAGTATCAGAATCTAACACTAACCCAGAAAGAACCTGATCATGTCACAGGCTTCGTTAGCAAATAATTTGAATTGGCCAGAGCACTGTCTAACTTAAGACTATACTAAAGCATTTTTATCATTGTTTTGGCAAAAATAAGTAATTTGTTCCTTATTTATTATTTGTATTACAATGGCACCCAGACACCCACTAAGAAAAATCTTCATGAGGCCAGATGCTCTGGAAACACAGATCAGAACTGTCCTTACTCTAGAGAGCTTACAATTTAAGGAAGCTTTGCAGATGTTTGCATCAACAGATGTTTTTACGTCTTGCAAGGTTCAAAATTATCAGGGCAGATCCAGAGAGGTTAAATATTGAGATACTCAGATTTGGTGACCAATTTTCCATATGTGCCACTTCAGTCACCAAGTCAGTCAAATGCTGTCATCAATTTTAATCTTCTCCTTAGCACAGTAGATGAGTCACTGAAAGGCTGTGAACAGAGCTACAGCCAAGGCTCTCAGCAAACTCCAAGGAACTTGGGTGACACTGACCTTAAAGGCTCAACTCACTCTACTCCAGGTAGGGGAATTTTCAGAAGCTCCTAAATCGCTGTTTTCAAGTCAACTCCAGTGTTACAGGCTAGGTTTCCAGACCCTGGCATACCACAACACCACATTCATTATGCTCTGAAAAATTCTGAGGGTTTAAGGTAGTTTTTTAATGTGCTATACAAACTATAGCCATGAGTGTCTGTTTGTCTTTTTAAGAAAAAAAGGAGGAGAGACTGGAGGCAAAAACAATCTCTTTAAACCTCTAGGCAGTGACATGTATTATGATGTAAGAAGGAAAAACAATTACAGTACTGGCTGGCAGCTGGTGTTTTGGCTGAAGTTATGAATCTACGTGGAATATTTCTGTAGATGTTCCTCATGGTCATCTTCCCCATGCTGCTGTTGATAATGCTGGTACAATTTGGACCCCCAGGCTCCCCCCATCCCTTCTACTGCTGGAAAGTGTCCGTTGGACATATTGAGTATAATGGAGGTCAAGGATTTAATGTAGTTTTTGGCCAGCGTGAGAGTCTCTATTTTGGAAAGTTTGTTCTCAGCTCTCACGTGAGGGATCACCTCCCGCAAGGCCTGGAACGCGTTGTTGAGCTTGTGCATTCTCTGCCTCTCGCGCTCGTTGCTTTCCAGTCTCCTCAAAAGCCTGTCCTTACCGTTCCAAGGACGCTTGGCTCTGGCTGTGGGGATCTTGCTGCTCTCCTTGCTCCCCCCATTCCTCCTTTCTTGGCGTCGCAAGCATTTCCCCAATTCCTTTTTTCTCATTGCTGGCTCTTCAGAAAATGCTTCTTTGTCAACAGCTTGCCTTTGCCTCTTTCCTTTGGTTTTAGTCTTCATGTTTTGTTGGATGGACTGGTATTAATTATCAATGTGCTGTAAAAACATAACACCAATGTTCAGCTGGGAGGAGAGCTTGCAGAGGCAGCAGAGGGCAAGTGAATGGAACCAGTGAAACAAAGATGCAGTGAATCACCTACTGGTGAAAAACAGATGCCTCTACTTTCTTAGAAACAGGCCTCAAAGCAGAGAGATTTCTCCTTTATCACTGTACATAAGAGAAAATGGTCTCCAAGTTGATCCAGTCTTTCTGTAGAGAAGTGAACCACAACCCAAAAAATATGCAGAGTACACCATTCAGGTTTGATAACATTGCCTCTGTTGTTCGATCTCATATGCTGCTGTTGTCTCCCAGCTCCTCACTACCCCACATTGTAATAAAACCATGCACCCCATCAATTATGCTGGCTTATGGGGGGGTACTAGACCCACCCTCAGGCTCTTATTCAAAGTAATTTCTCCTTGAACTCCTGGTAATTGCTTTTTGTAGGCACAGGTTTCCACTGTGTGAGGAGTCCACTAGAGGGAAACATGGCACACTCTCAGGGAGAAGCTCTGAGCCAGCCACGTGTTTTCAGCTGCAGCGTGTCTGTGTTCTGGGCTAGTCCCCATCACACACACACACACAAGAAAGCACTTCCCTCTTCCAACAGCAATCCAATAATGTCAGGGCTTAGCTGCAGTTACTGCCCCAGATCAACAGCAGCAGAGCAGGCTGTTTTCCAAGTTACCCGAAAAGACCCAGCAATGTTCCTTCCTCTGCATTAGATGACAGCACTGATATTTTACCCCCCCTCAGCCCAGATTCTGTGCCCACACTACATCTGAAGACAACAGCATCACAGCAACCCTGCCTCTAACACCAACGATCAATGTTACTAGGAGACATTCCCAAAATATGTTCCTTCCATGGTCTTCCAGTTCACGTAGTCATAAAAAGGTTTGGTCGGAACAAAATACATTTTTATGCCGATACCATGGTGGAGGAGCAGTCTGAGAGTTGGTGAGCCAATAAAAAATGAAGGAAAAAAAGAACCAAAACCTAACCCCTGCTGCGAGACTGTCCCAGTATGAGACATCAACCTTAGCTGGAGCAGGTGGTGGCAGTCCCTGGCTGTGCTGTGGCAAACACCACCTCCTGTCTCATTTCTCATTCTTTAAAGCCGTGCTCAGCTGCTGGGCTTGCACAGTGACTCAGTTCTCTGCCTGTGAGGGCATTCTGGCCATCCCCAGGTTCCTTACTACCAAGGATGGCTCGGAATTCACAAAGCAGCCGGTGTTAGGGTAGCACCCAGATGATGACAGCTGGAAGACAGCACTAAGCAGCTTATGTTGTGGGAGCCTAAAAGAAATGCTGGAGACATGCAGGTATCTTCTGTGAGAAAACAGGTCCAAAGGCAAGCACTAGGTTTGTTCTGGACCCTTTGTGTAACTCACTTGGCAGAAAAGGCACAGCTCCAGGATAGCACAGAGGGAGCTTCCCTGCCCAAGCACAACAAGCACTGCTGGGAAGAGCTGCTGTTTGGAAGAAAACAGCCCCCAGGACTTGGTGAAGAGGGGGTTCATGGAGGCAGCCAGGAGAGAAAGCTGGGAAGAAGATCCACGAGAAAGGAAGCTTCAGCAAACTGTGAGAGCAAAGTAGTCTTTAACAAAAACTGCAGGCTGGGCAGAAGCAAATGGGATATCACTGGGTAACAAGGTGCCGAGCTGGCAGAGGTTTGCTTTCAGACTGCCACTGCTGTTACCTGGAGAAGCAACCTTACAAAGCCCCAGCTCAGCTGCTGGGAGCCGCAGAGAGGTGGTATGAGTGTGCAAGGAGCAAACAGACTGTGGGGGGATCAGGAGCAACAGACTGGAGTGGTCAAGAGAAACCAAAGAGAGAGCAGCCAAATACCAACACACTTAACACCCTCTGCAGCCGACTATCAGGGCTGGCATCCCTCCTCTGTGACTTACCACTCCACCAGCTGCTGAGAAGGTGCCTGGGGCCCAAGGGGCAACGCGGCAGAGACCCGGGGGAAGCCACGAACAACAGCAGGGGCTGTGGGGGCAACAGGGAGGGAACGCTGCGTGTCCTCTGACCGAGCTAGGGTCTGTCAGCAGGAGCCTGCGAGGGGCCCCGGCCCTGCCCCCGGCCCNGGCCGGGCAGGCACCCGCGCACCCCTGCGAGGGGCCGGGCACGGCCACAGCGCCCTGCTCAGGGCTCCCGTCCGTGCTCGGGGTGCTCGGGAGGCTCGCGGTGACACGGGGGACGCAGGGCACAGGGAGGCAGCGCTCGGCAGTGCTGCAGCAGCGTGGGTGCCACTGCCACTGAGCCAGGCACAGCTCTGTCACCGCAGGAGGGGTCGGCCCAGTGCCTCCTTCAGCAGGTGGAGCGTCCCCGGCTGGAGGAGGACAAAGTCTGTCTCAGCTCTGTTCTGCAAGCTGTCACAGCACCCGTGTGACACAGGCCCACAGACACAGCACTGCCGTCCCTTTGAGAACCTGCTGCTCATAAAGATTCCAAGTTCTCAAATTCTTTGATAATAAGCTCTATATAAGGTGACCAATTTAGTGCCATGGGATCTTTTACATCTGTTCTCATTAATGACCACTGCCTTGGTCAAATTTCAGCCCAGTAGTTATATTTTACCTAATGAAGTTAAGTCATCTTGATATCAGTTTCTCATTCCCAGGTCACAACAGGTGCCAGCGCTCAGCAGCTGCGATGTGGGGTGGGGGCTTCCACAAGAGCCTCCATCAGTAGTGCCAGGGCTGCCCGGGCCAGCGCGGCCCCCCCGGCCAGCAGGGAACACCAGCGCTCTCCTCCTGCCCCGCCGAGGGCCCAGCCTGCAACAGCCTCAGTGCCCCAGCAAAGGAGCTCCCAGCACACACCCGTACTACATTTATTTACCTGGTGCTTTTTGGTCCATTCAGCACACGCACTTAGATTGAAAAAAAACCCAAGCAAGTCTTCTAGAAAGAAATTCAGTGAACACCGAGAAAACGTCATTAACCTGTTTTCTGAGTTCGCAAATTTCAAAATCCCCATTCTTCCTACAGATTTTTAATTCTATGATTAAAAGCAATATTCAGTATTCAGAATTACACTGTTTCTGGTTTAATTATTGCTTCTCTACTGACTGCGTACACGCTTTACCTGAAATTTTCACAAGGGTGGTGATACTGGAAGAAATTAAAGGTGACTACGCTATTTAGCACGGACTCATCTGCTGGTACTGTGGCTTTGAGCTTTTGGAACCTTCTCAACCTCAGGACACTAACATACATATCTTACACTGGAACTACACTGCTGGCATCTGTTTAAAAATGAACAAACAGACAAAGAGATTATAAATATATAACTGTATTTTATTTTTAATATTAAATATTTTTAAATTACAAGCAGTTTCTTGAATCACACTATGCATGATAATCAATATACAGTAGAAATTACAATTTAAAAATGTACACAATTTAAAGACATTTTGACCTGAAATTTCATTAACTATGATATATTGCCATAAACCTCATACCTGTATTAAATTACAATAGGAAAACCTCATACCTATGACTTTGTTACA
The DNA here is from genome assembly GCA_013397975.1 of Machaerirhynchus nigripectus. Classification (NCBI taxonomy): domain Eukaryota; kingdom Metazoa; phylum Chordata; class Aves; order Passeriformes; family Dicruridae; genus Machaerirhynchus; species Machaerirhynchus nigripectus. The sequence goes on along the minus strand of VZRQ01007965.1, from coordinate 133,696 downwards.
TAGTTTCTCATTTACAAATAGAATTAAACATTATATATACACACACATCAGTACCATTTATCATTTAAGTTACACCTACATCTGTGCAAGTTCAAACAATTTCATAAACAAAACTAACTGTAAGTCATATTCAAGTTTCTGAAAAACAGGCTGCTGGTATTACAAATACTTATTTTCAATAAGTTTATATGATGTTTGACTCTCCTCTAGATTTCCCATTTTGTACCAAAACCATGAACATACAAGGATATTTGTGTATGACTTAAAGCTGAAGTAATTTTGTACACTCCATTCTTATTTAAGGCTATTTCTTATAAGGCTAATGTACTTGGATTCCACCTTTCACCAACTCCAACACAAATAGCCAAGTCACTGACACCTGACAATGCTGACATTTTAGGATAGTGCTTAATCATAAAAAAAAGTCTTTCTACCAACCAGCCTCCTCATGAAAGATAAAAATCTGCTAAAAATACTGATAAAAAGAATGAGGCTTAAATGGCTTTTATTAGTGCATCAACAAGGATATGAAAAAAACCGTTAAATCTCCTCATTTCCATGAAAATAGCAATTTCCATAAATGCAGTTATACACAGTGTATCTGCAGCTGGGGGATTTGGGAGAGTACAGGTGTTCCCACTGAAACTGGACACTCTTGTCGCTCTCTTGGCTTCTCACTACAGATCCTAATGTTTAAACAAACTTCTTTAGGTGGGAAAAATCAGATATTTTAAATACCTTTAGTAGCCAAATTGAGACAATGCCTTCCTTGTTCAAACAATCCAGGTATTCTACTAGAGAAGGAATTAAGCTGTAACCAGTCCTCATAATAAACCATTGAAAATAGATACATGTACTTCTAAAACGGAGACCAGGCTTAAGTAGCTAGTGCAAGAAATCACGTAGAGTGTAATGAATGATTTGGAACAAATCCCCTCATTATAATGTAACATGTTGGAATTATTGATTCATCTTCATTGTGCCACTTGACTGCCAGGCAGATATTTAAGTATTGCTAGTAGTTGATCAGATCTTTAGTATAATTTTTTACCCCAAAAGACAGTTTATATTATTGCAATCCAGCCTACTGGATTACTGAAATTAAAATTCGTGTTTAAGTGATGTGAGTTAACTTTAAATATTTCTTTCTCTTTATTGTACAGCTAAAAAGGACATTACCTTGCTTAATATCATACACATCTAGTTTTGGAAAAATGCTCCTTTGGCAATTCATTAGCAATGAGTCCATTTGGACAAAGGAATAAACTTTCACTTACTGTGTAAGAATTTCTTTAAACCCAGGTAAAGAATAAAAATCTTAGATTTCCATCAAGCAAAGGAAATTCCTGATGTGCAAGAGAAACATCTGATTTTCCAGAATTACAAGAAACAAAATGCACAACCAAATTACAACATTCCGGAGCATAAGCTTTTATTTAACCCAGGACTGTTTTTTAAATCAAATGATTCCAAATTAAGGCTGAACTCCAGGTCTGACAGGTTTTTCACCACGAAGGCAGACAAGCCCACACGTTCTTTGCAGACCATTATGGAGTTTCCTTCTTACTATGGTGAGAATTAAAGACAGATGAGATACCCTAAATCTAGCTGTATCAAGGAGTTTAATGTTGGAATTATGGAATTTCTAGGAAATAATTTGTGCACAAAGTCTATTACCAACATTTTAAAATATTTTCAGTAGTGCACAGCTTCCTTAAACCCTCTACAGTATATACTGTAAGCCTGTATTAAGAACTACTTGACTTTGCCTTCTAAATAATGTTTTGGGAAAGGTCCTTAGGAAAATTCAGTTCCTCACTTCATACTGAAGAACAGTTCTGACTAACTCCGAACCTGAGTGCCTCATCAGAAAAAAGATATCTCAACAATTCATTGGCAACTTCAAACAACATGATAACTGAATCATTCCCTTTTAATCAGTATGGAAGCCATTCTGGTTTAAGGGCTAAATAATGTTGGAAAAAAAGTAGTTAACGTATTCCTGTCATTTTTAAAACATACTTAAAAATCAAAATTAACACAGAGGTATACAAAAAAAAAATCACACATCTGAAAATATCTAGTCCTCCCATCTTCATATGATGAAAATTCTCTGGTGACTGGATCTGGACACAGAGCACTTGGACCACCATTATCGCAAGCCCTGCCAAAAGAGCCACTAAAATACAAAGTACTTCATATTTCAGTACATTTGTATTTTAGTACAGGTAAACAAATACAAAGCCAGGTAAACTGTTCCTATCAGTGTTTCCTACAGATCTGCAACTGCATAAGGCATTCCAAGAAGTCAGGGATTTGTTTCTCAACTGAACTCACTTTGGAGTAATAACTAAGGATATCTTTTTCTGAGCAGTTTAAAGGATTCAGTCAGCTAAATGCATGGTAGAGCAGGAAGGTTAAGCCCCCACACTGTCTTCCCTTCCCTACAGGCTTCAGAGCAGACCTATTGTACTGCATCCTTTGTTCAGTATGCACCATGGAGCTCTGCAGACATCTTAAAATGGATCTGACCCTATAATGGGTGCAAAACTGGGCATCAACCACTAATCAAAATCTAAATTGTCATAACATCACCGAGAGGTAGATTTACCACAGGCCTTTGAATGGAGCCCCGATCTGCAGGCAGCAGAAGAGTGAGCTTCAAAATTCACAGAATGTACAACTGAAGGGCCAAGTGTACCCAAATCCAGTCTATTGAAATTAGTCTTTTTGTAAGATTCATAAATTCCAGAGGTTTGTACAGCCAATTTTTCCTCTTCTTTCTCCAAGGCAGAAATTGTAGTAAAAACTGGAAGGCCCTTAACTGTGATATAGTCAGATGCTATTACAGTTTAAGCAGTCAGTAGGATCATATGTAGGAATTAAGTGACATTATCTCTTTCATCTAAAAATTCCAGAGTATATCATATATTCTTTTCCAGTTTCCTATAAAACATGAACACTAACAACCATTCTATAACCATTATCATTTTAGAAATGGTACTGAATATAAGATTTCAGCAAGTCTAACATAATACTCAGAAGTTATGTACGCTTTACAAGTACCGTGCATAGCAAAGGCTACAAAAAGGACAAATTAAACTGGATAACTGGGCCAATTCAACTTGTCTTATTTTCCTTGAAAGATTTAAGATTTTGATTCTGTACATCATCAGGAAATAAAGGAAGAATAATCCATAGTGCAATTGTAATAAGCAAAGTAATATGTAGTGATATCTTTTTGAATAAATATGGCTCACTACTGATCAACTATCATTCATACAGTTCCATCAACACAGCCACCTGTTGCACAGGACAGTTATACACAATTCTACAACAGGTGTATGTTCAAATAGATAATGAACTACATGGAAAAATATAAAAAGAATATTATACAATCTCATACATAAACCAGACTGTAGTGTAATTGCTTTACTTGTTTAAGTTATCTGAAAAATACTTCAAGTACTTGAAAACAGCGGCAGAATCATCTTTCAATGAAAAGCAAAATTGCACTGATTTAAAAATACATTACAAAGTTAAATACACATTCAAATAATGTCCTGATTTAACATTGCTTTCAGTGTTCACTTTCGTTTCTCAGTACTTCTTGATTACCTTTGTTACTCCAGGAGGATCCAGAGTTTAGATAAAGAAATTTCAAACACAAAGTCTGTGTGTTTTATGTATGGAGTCCGAGCAAGGTTAAATTGATCTAATCTTTTTCCCCATCTTCACTGCTTCCTGTTAGTAGAGGAAAGGTCATAAGATACAGTGAGATTCTTCTGCACAGCCCTCACTTCTAAGATTCTTGCTGGAACTTGGCATTCTGCTGTTTTGCACTTCCAAGCTTTGGTTAATTTTTCCCTACGCTTTCAACTACTGCAAACATTTGGTTCATTTATTCATAGACATCTGCTTCAATCACACAGTTCAATGTCACTTCTTAGGACACATACAGCAATGTAGGATCTCCTAAATACTCTCTTTTATCTGTAAGTTACTAAGCAGCAAATATTATCTAATCAATAAGAACAATACAACTCCATATAACACTGATTACATATTTATAGACATTGACCATTAGCAAGGCTCTGCAATCAGTAATATTTATTTTTAATAATGCAGTGTTTTATCAAGATTAATAATATGCCAAATTGATTCAAGTCTGCTTATTTTCGCTTCTCTTAACCCTCAAAAACGTATCAAAGGTTAAAAAAGCTTTTTGTTACTGACAAGAAAGCTTGTTAATAAATAGTGCTAGTACTCAGTATTGCTCTGAATGGATTGTTTGGCTCTCCTAACAAAAGCTATCCTATTCACAGCTCCAGAAAACATGCTGCAGTTCTTGAGAGAATGTCAAGAATGCATTGTCTAAAAAGCAATATTAAAAGAAACTAAACTGTAAAATAAGCTTAAACAATAATTGCAGAAACATTATGTTCCTGGCATCCTCATCCTGTGCAATGAAAACACAATTGTGACTTAAGGCAGTGCAATAACCAGAATTAATAAGTGCCATAGTATGGCAGGTGTAACAACAGTGCTTCAAGATTGCAGAGGTTTTATTTACACATATACAGCACTAGGGCTTTAACAGAAGAACTGAGAGCTTGTCCTGTAAACGTTTCATGGGCTGTTCAACCACAAGTTTGTACCAACTTGGATACAAATAATCTCAATCTCCATGGAAAACTATGTCTTAACTGAAACACAAGACCAGACAAACCTTTACGGTTTTAAAAATGTACTTCTATATTTGGTATTTAAAATAGAACAAGACTTGTTATATCTGCTAGTTTTATCTTTACATAACGGTTTTAATTTGTATCTTTAAAGTAATTGTTATAACTAAATCACTTACCTCCTTGCTCTATATCTGAATCTGTAAGATGTGTGAGAGAAAAGCTTGCCATGTTTGCAGGAGAGATGGAGAATCTGGAGTAAGGGGATGAATGTGACCAGTTCTGATCAAGAGTTCGGGAAGGTGGAGGTGGAGAGAAGTACTTGGATGGCTGAAGGGGTGATTTAGAACCAATGAGACTATTAGCTGCCTTGGATATAAAGGATGGCTCTGGAGAAGAGAAGTCATCGTCCCACTCAAAACCCCCACCTTGGGGAGAAAAAAAAAGAGAGAAAAGAAGAAAAAAGCAGCATTACAGTAATGTCATGTAAGGTCACCCGGAGTTGCACAAGTAGGCTGCAAGACTGCACTAGCCCCAAACAAAACCTGTAGCCCTGGGCTGGGTTCTAGCCCAGGGAGGCACAAAGGTTTGTCATCCCCAGTTTGGTTGCCTCTCAGGATACCCTGGAGACATCAATATATAAACAACCAGTATCCCATCCCAGCTTTGCTCCTCAGGAACAAGGGAATCTGAGCCCAGCTGCAGTGTGTGCTTAGGGTGCAAAATTGAAGCCACCATGGTCCAGTGAATTTACAGATCACATACAGTTTAATAACTTCTCATAAAAGGCTGTGCATAAAACTGTCTTGGCCCCTGCTGTGTATAAATATTTTCATGCACCTTCTTCATCTGTTGAGCTTTCTGAATTTGCAAATCTGTTTAAGTAACCAGGACTGGAAGATGGAACAGGAGAGCTGCCAGCACCTTCCCCGTTCACGTCGATCCCACGGCTTCCCAGGTCCTTCGTTGGCGTTTCCTAAGGCAAACAAAGTCACTTATTTAACTCTTTTTACACACAATGTCTCCGTGCCTTCAGATGCCAGCACCCACAAAAACACTCCCCCATCCTGCCATCAAGTCAAATGTGGAATTAAAAGGTCTGTAAACTGTTACAACTGCACAACAAGACTTGGAGTTACAGATTAAGCACATGCACGTACTTCTAAAGAAAGCTGCACCAAATCTATGCTAAAATGCATGCAGGAAATGACTATTTAAATATTATTTATGATATAAAATGGTTTCACATTTCTAGGAACAAAGCTAAAATATCTTCCAATTGAAAATAGTTCCCTTATCAGCTTAACATGGGTAAGGGGTTTTTTTCCTCTTTAATAAAGCCTTATCCCATCTCCCAACATTTTTTTTTTTTTAAATCCCCTAATCATGTCCAGGAGAAAGAGACAGACTTTGTACAGCCGGTATTGGAAGCAGCCAGCATTTTATCAGTTATCATAATAAAAAGTACAGTTCAACAACTAAGAGCAGTTTAAACACAGCTGATTTTTTTCTTTCCCCTCTGACAAAAGGATTACTATTCTACAGGCTGCCTGAACACAAATAAATCACCTATGTTTTCTATTCCAAAACACAGTTAACTCTAATATTTATGTGCGTCATCATAAGCAACATTTCCAAAGCTTGACAATGTGACTGTTCTTTTAAACTCACTGGACTAGTTCAGTCACCATAATGCTAAAATACAATCCCCTCTGTATCCAGTTACAGAAGTTAAAAATTGATAAAGCAGATAGGGAAACAAAAGAAACCTTGAATTTTATAAGCCGATCACTATTTCACTGAACATGAATCCCACTGGATTAATAAAAATTAGCATTACCATCTAAATACTGTTCTCATCTCTGATCATGACCTTAGTTAAATTTAGTGCTAACTAACACAAGATTCAGAGTTAGGTTTCAGTTTGAGTTTTGGGGGTTTTTTTTTTTGGTTAATTATTGGTGCTTTTTTGCTTTCTCCCTTCCTTTTATAAAGGCATCTTAAACTCAAAGTCTTCAAACACATTAAACAGATAAGATGGTCCTAAAAAGTTACAACAACATTCTGTCAAAATAAAATAATTAAATCTTGTTCACAGCAATGCTGTCTCACATATTCAAATTAAATACATCTTATGAACAGCAGAAAAAAACCTAAAAACCACGTTTCATTCAGCACATACAATCAAGGGTCAGCATGGAGATTCAGGATTTGGCAACCAAAGCAAAACCCTCCTTCACTTCAGATTAGTGCTGCTATTCTGCCAGCAGCAAAAAACTGCATCTACCCAAGTCAAAAAGTTCTTTTTTCTTTATATATAAATATTATTCTTTTACACATATATATTCTTATAGAGCCTTAATATATAAAGAAAAAATAACCCACATCACGAACGAGGTTTAACCCTGCCAAAACAAGAAAGGTACTCTTGTAACAAGGTTTTCCCCAATATTAAGTAGTTTATTAAATTACTCCTCGTTTAAAGAAAAACAAAAATAGCAAGCCAACAAAAACTTCACTTAGTAATAAAAAAAAAAGGTACCTGATCAAACAAATAGACTGTCACATCATCAAAGAATGTTACAGCCTTTTTCTCATCTTTCCAAAGTTCAGGCTGCCTTTCATTAAGAGGTTTTGGAAGTTTCAACAAACTTCTCAAATGTTTTCCATCATCTTTGTCAGTAATTATCTCAGGTACTTGATGAACAGTTTCATCGTCACTGTCAGAACTCAGACTATGCATATGAAAAGTCCTCATGTCATCCTCAGAATCACTGTTTTCATCTTCCTCATCTGCATCATCGCCATCTTCTAAATCCAGCATTCCAGACACGCTGAGTTTACCAAGGTATTTTCCTTCAATATCTGGCTCTTTCAGTTTTTGTCCTTCCAAGTGATAGAAGGACTTCTCACTGTTACTCAGATCCAAAGCCATGTTGTGCACAGGCTTTAAGTCTCTGTGTGAAAGAAGCTCTGAAGTGTTAGTGCCAACGCAAGAGACACTTTTATGAGAAGTCTCAGATAGTTTTATTTCATCCCTCAGGTTACCTTCCATCACTATTTCCAGGGAAGACAAAGTTGCCTCAGCCCACTCATCAGGACACCCCTGCATCCTTTCATCCATCTCTTGGATCTCTAAATTGTGGTTTAGTTCTAGTTTTCCATTTTGATTATCATCATCCTGGTAATTCCTCACATCACACGTTTGCTGTCTCTCTTCAAAACCATAAACCTCTTCAGTGTGATTCTCTCCTCTGTTGGAGGAAACAACACACACAGTCTCTCTGGACAGATTTACAGACTCTTCTGGTTTTTTATCTGGCTCAGAATCATTATCAGAGAAATAGGCAGAGTCTCTATATGAGTTTTGATTTCCACTCAGAAAAACCACTGGGGTTATTTCAAAATTGCTGTTCACTGCATCCAAACAAGCTGCTGCTTCTGACACAATGATGACTGGATTAGAAGGCAAAGCACTGACACTGCTCTCGCTCACAACACACAGAGCAGTATCCACACTGGAAGCATCCTCAACAGGGACATGGGAAGTCCATTCTGGAGATTCCAGGTTTTCTGTTTCATAGCCACTGTCAGCGGGTTTATCTGGTGGCAAAAGTTTCTGAGGACTCTGAGCCTGTAAAGATTCTAAAACCTCGTTTACATCTAAAGAATCCAAAGAATCAGGTGTCTCTAAGGCTTGTTCCACAGTTTGTATAGGAGATGGGCTGTCTTCCAAAAGACTATCCTGACTTGTACAATCTGAAGCAGCAACAGAAATTAAGGTCACCTCTTCTGGAACATCCTTACAGTTCTCAAAATGATTTGATGTTTCTTGTATTTCCTCCAATAAACATTCATTTTTTTTTAATATGGGAGAACTATCTTGCAAGTTTCTTTTCCTATCTTCCTGATCACTACATTTTTCTCTATTAGAAGTTATTTCATCAGACTTGAAAAGCTTTCCCTGTTTCATCTGTGCATCACACTCATCTGTTTCAACAGCAACACTGTAATATGGGCTGTTTCCAACATTATTATTTTTGGCATTATAAGATAGCTCTTCTTGACAGAGAACATCAGTGTTACAGGACATGACTTCATTCACTTCTACATTTAGAAGTTTCCCCTCATCCCTCAAAATAGGAAGATTTGCACATTTATCACATGACTTATCTGCTGTGGGTGGACTAGAGGATGCCTGCATCTCTACAGGAGTCTGAGACTGAGAACTGGGATCTTTATTCATTATCACTGGGTTAAAATTTTCATCTTTCACTGTTCTAAGACTTTCGTGTATTAAAGAAAAGACCTGTGCATTTTCAGCCAGCACAGGCTCAGGCTCTACAGAGTTTCTTTTTGAGGTTTCTAATATACTTTTTAGAACATCATCTGAGTTTTGCCCAAAATCACTGCTGGTTTTTTCAGGCAATAATCCTGTTAGTAAGTTTTTCTCTTGAAGAAATAAGAAGTTATCAGAAAGTTCTTCTAAAGTTACCAGGTCCGATTGGTTAGAGATATTTTCACATAAGGAAACTGTTTCATTTTCAGAAGCATGACTAGAATGCTCCTTCCCAGAACAGCCCACTGCCTTTCTACCATCTGTGTTTGAGTTAAAAACAGCTGGTTTAAAGTCTTTAGGAGAATCATTTGTTTCAGCAAACCCAAGTATTTTTCTGTTTGTCAATTCTTCTGATCTATCAATGTCATTAAATATACTCTGGAAAGGACTTTCTGGACTACTAGTAGCAGGCAAAAATTCCTCTTTAGGATCTGTATTGTAGTGGAAGAAGTCCCCATCGGTACTAGATTCTTCAACATCAAGATCCCTGAGAACCGTGAAATGAGAACTTTTTTCTTGTACAGATTCTTGATGATCAACTTCTGTTGTTAATACAACTGATTGGTTATCAAAATTCATGCTGCAGCCACTTCCTTTTTCCTCTAACTGGATATAGTAGTCATTTCCAACAGAAAGTTTGTGTGCATCAAACACAGGTAACACCCCAGGGACAGCCAGTGATGCCTCTTGACCACTTCCATCCTGTGCTCCTGGTCCTTGCTCTGAAAGTGACCTCTCAAAAACCTCCACTGGATAGAAAATACTTGTGTAAGTCATGGCTTCATCAGGGTTCACATGACCACATTCATCAAAGTGATCGTGTTTAGCTGCCTCCCAGATGTATTCAAAGCTCAGACCATGGCTCGTTTCAGTTACAGTCAGAACCTCCTCCAGCTCATGGCCAAGTCTATCTCCTGTGAAGTGATCCAAGATCGGGAATGCAGAATTACTTGCTTCTCTATTTGAGGTGTTTGGTTTCAGAGCATTCCACTGCTGTTCAAAATCAATCTCTGAGTCCCTTTGGCTTTGCATGCGGAGGTAAGTTAAAAGTCTGTGCACTTCTTCTGCTGTCGGTCTCTTCTCTGGAGGCAGCCAACAGAACTGCAGAACTTCATACCTGTACAGACAAACACATGTTTCAATAGGTTTCACACTGAAAAGGAATTTACAGAATTCAGACACCTAACAAGCCTCAGAGGACCAATGTCACTGGCAGGAACTTGCATCTACCACAAGTACTTTTACTCCCTTTATCTAGAATCTGTTTGCTGGGAGCATGTTTCCATGTAGCAATTTCAATGTATTTAAGAGAACCGAGTCATTTGAGAAACTTCTTCAGCGCTTTAAGAATAAATAGAAATATTTAAAGTTTACCATCTATCAGAGTATGGCTGCTCCAGACGTGGCTTGAAGGGTTTAACCTGCTTCTCCTTGATGACGTGAGTCAGGACTTCCCTGTCAGAGAAGTCTGAGTAAGGCCGAGCACCATTCTCAAACAGCTCCCATAACGTCACACCCAGAGACCTGGAAAAGAGCAGCAAGTGACTGGGCATTCTCAGAACTATTTCAGAGTTGCTTTTCTAAGAAACTAAGGATATCCAAAGCATAACCAGCAAGAAGAAATAAATACCACTCCCCCTTGTCTCTAGAATAACCTCAGAACTTAATACATTTTGACAGAATGCTAAAAGCCTGAAGACTAAAATTGCTTGAAGGCAACAACAATGAAGACAACAAAATAGAGGAGGTCTCAAATTATTTGATCATAGAAAAATATCCCACATATAATAAAACACTATCTTTTCAACAGTTTTAAATTAAAATATTGTTACAGGGTACAGAAATGAGATTAGAAAACCTTATGGTTCATTCAACAGAAAAAAAAAGCTTTCATGAGAAATTGCAGTTATAGGTCAAACTGCTAGAAGACTCATCTTTGTTCCAGTGTTGATAGAATTCCTTATTTTGAAGCTGCAGTGGTCAAAAGCTGCCTCTGCTCAGTGCTGCATCCGTACTGTATCCAACACTAATTGCATTTTCAGTGATTACAGTCAGTGCTAATCTTCGGGGAATCTTTCTGTGCTCAAAATGCAAAGTAACTGACTCTGCATGTAGAATAATTGAGATTGGAAGGGGTGTCTGGAATCATCTAGTCCAAACCTATTCAAAGCAGCTCTGCATAAGAGGCACTAAAATACAAGTTGGAAACCTTAAGACCCTGGCTGCTTGTAGTCCAGATAAACAATATGAGCTGAGGAAGCCTCCTTGGAGGATGGAAGCAAATTGGTATTTACATAATTTCTCTCTATTCCACTTGCTTTCTGCAATCCTACTTTTAAAACACCAAAGCCAAGTTTACTATAAAATATCTTTAGAATATAAAACCAGGAATTAACTACAATGTGTTCAGAAATGTTAGCCTAATCCACAATTTCCATTATTCAAATTTCTTGGGGCTTGAGAACTGAAGTGGAACTTGGCAATTTCAGAAACGTTCATCTTCAAGAGTTTCATCAGCCATTGTCTATCAGCTCTTTGGCAACAGAAACCATCAGTTAATTGCTGCTCTCAAATGCTGCAGCAAGAACACAGCATTTTAATTAAAATGCCACTGTTCTACCAACTGAACTTAATTGGGCTCTAGTGGGATCAACTTTTTATGTCACCCACAGCTACTTGTTCTTGGAAAAATCATTTACCATTTCTTTCCTTCACAAACATCTGAAGGTATTTTTCTTAGTATAAACACCCATTATTCTGCTAAACATTTTTGTTTGCTCCTACTTTCTCTCAACAGATTTCTGAGCATCTTTCCAAAGCAGGATATAGTGTCAGGTTTACAGAGATTAACCTACTGTACATCTGATGCATCAGGCCAATTTAAATATTATTTACTCCTTCATGTAAAGTTTGAAAATACGTTCACAAATCTCTCATTGAAATGATTTTAAAGCCTTCTACATACCATATGTTACTGTATTTATTTTGCTCTGCTGATAACAGTCTGTCTTGAAAACTTGTTACTAACTCAGGTGCAGTCCATCGTAGAGGAACAAGTTTCTTCTCATCTGTCTCAATATAATCTTCCTGAATTATTGATTAAAATGAAAAAACAAAATCAGAAAAAGGTTGAACATACATTGCATCAACTTCCAGATAGTGACAGTCCTTTTTATGTGATGCCTATGTAAAAAATTGGAACTAAAAAGGATAATCCCATTTTCCCCAAGTAGCAGAGAATAATGCTATGGAGGAAAGTCATTCACTGGTCACTGCATAGCAGAAACTTGAATGCAAATTTCTTGTTTAAGGTTTGGTACTTACAAAATGTTTTAATCAATGTTTTTAGTTTTTCTCTTTCTTGATACACTTTAATATTTTAAATATTTTCATTAAGAAATTTGAACCTTTCTTTCAAATGTGTCCTTAAAATACATTACAGTAAGTTTGTTCATATTCTAGGGCTACTGTAAATAGGACCAAAAAAGGAAGATTTACCAGAAGCTTCCGGAAGTATAAACTCTACTCATCTATTCTGGTACATGAACTTGGTGCAGTTATTTGCCAGTAATACTTTGAAAGTTCATTATTCAAATAAAGGACAGCCTAGTATCAGTTTCCAACTTTCAAGCATGCTTGTTGTAACCTCGGGCCCCGAATCCTTTAAAGAAGTGGTCCGTGACTAGATTAACTTACCTTATACCTGCTGAATCCTATACCGTAATCTCCTACTTTGACATTTAAATCGGATGTAAGGAAGCAATTCCGTAAGGCCAAGTCACTGAAAATGCAAACACATAAACAGTGAGACAAACCAGGAGGTCCTCAATGCAAATTAAGACAAATGGGTTAGCAGAAGTGACAATTCTTACAACAGTCAGGTCACAGTTTGAAGCATCAAATGAAAAACTCAAGAAAACTATTTTTTGAAAACTTAGAATCTAAAAACCAAGGACTTATGCACAGTTACAGGGCAGAGTTGCAAGTAACAGGAGCAGATCAGTAACACAAAACAGTATTAATGATTCAGCATCCACTCTAGATACACTTCAGCAATCCCATGTGCATGAGCTGTAGGCTGATTCCACAGTCCTAAATCCTACTGAAGGCTGAGGCAAGCTGAGTACACAAAAGGTGTGCTCCTGGAGCTCCCTTCCTGATTCTCTTCTGAGGAAATTAAACCAGTCCATGCACTCCAAAAGACCAACTCATATGCTGTGCAAACCCAGGCACAGGAACTGGGGAGATTGATTTCTAAAGTGCAATTGTGATCTAAACCAGATACTAAGACAGTTTTCTTGTTGCTTGCATTTTTAACAAGTTTTAGAACCTACAAGTACCAACAACTGATTCCGTATCTCACTGGAATACTGCAGACACTGCAGTTCTATACAAACACTCCTCACTTCCAGAAAAAACGAACACTGACAGGGCTTCTCCTTAGAGAGGACTTATTGGACAAGATTTCTTTTGTGGCCAAAAGTCTGTGATTTCCCTCGGGCACTCCCACTGCTTGAAAAGAGAATCAGTTTAGAACCACAGAGCCAAGCAGACTCTGCATTCTGGAATCCAAAGAAAACTAAACACAGTGACAAGGCAATCACAATTAAAGATTTCATACAAAAACCCTGGACTACTATGCTGTCCTGTATAAAAAAGGTCAAGCTGCAGTCACTTCTCTAGAGCAGTGGTGTAGACTCTTAAGCATTTAAACTACACACAGCATTCACATGCAGTTATTGCATTCTGCTCATAATCCTCTCATGGAGATTACGTGGGCTGTTCACATGCTACAGTGATGTCACCTCTCTTCACACCTAGCATTGCATGGCTTGCATTCTAAATGTCATAAGCAAAATCTATCAGCAATTCAGATTAGGTTTAAATATTAATTCACAATATGATACTAAGCAACCAGTAATATCTTATGTCTACAGTTGAGTTCCTCAAGCAACAAACCCATACACTGCACACCAACCAGAACTACAGATAGTCTTTGAAAAAGATCAACAGAAAAAGTAATGTATTTCATAGAAGTCCTCTACTAAACAAATCACAAAGCTCTTGAATAGACACAGATTTTGCTTCCAGTTTCTACCATAAACCAGACCACAAATACTCAGGAACCAGCAGTGCTGCTGTAATAATACCAAACAGCAGTTTTAGGAAACCCATCATGCAAACTCAGAAATTTATGCAATTTTAATGAAGCTGGAACTGTGGCTGCAGCAGCAAAGAGCTTGGCAGACTAATTGCTCAAATATTTCACTTCTCAGTTTCACAGAAGGGGACCAGGCAATTAAGTGCCCTGAAAGAACTCTACCTTTGCTTCTGTTGGCTTAAAAAAAGGTCCCTGAAGTACAAATTGTCTGAAAGCCACAGTTCGCCTGCTACAAAGAAAAATGATGATGTTTCCCTTTCCAGAGTCATTGAACTACACAGGTCAGAAACACATCTATAACCTTCAAGTATGTCCCAGATCTTGCCAAATTGTTTTATACTATTTAAATAAATATCCTGGAAGAGAAAAATTGTTGGCTGCTTGAATTTACCACTAACAACAAAATCACTGATGCTGGAGCTTTACCACTTACTCTGACAGCATCAGGATAGTGTTGCTAGAAGTAAACATTACAATGAGAATCTTGTAGATCCACAGAATAATTATTTACCAAGTTTATCTGTATTTCACTGAAAATATGCTGTTAAATTTAATACCTACAGAGCCATGCTGCTGCAAGACAAGAAACTGATCCCTCAGTTAGACAGGTACAACTGGTGTTACCTTCAAGTCATCTGAAATTGTTAAATGGGTTAAAACAATAGCTCTGTTCATCAGCCACCAGCTGAGTCCAGGCTTTGGGGCTTTTTCAGGGTCTTACTGCTGTTTTACACCTGCACCTTTTAAGACTTAGGTTTGAGAGCTCAATTTTCCCTGAACTAAAGGTCTCTGCTTTCCCTAAGCAGCAAGACGTGCACTGATAAGCTCCAACACAAGCTCCTGACTTGCTGAAAGGGTGATCCAAGTGCTGCTTCTACAGCAAAGAACAGACTGACAAAGTAACTGTCTTGTGGTACCCAAGGTTTCACCAGGTAAGCCACACTTGGAGAACAAGTACTTTTTAGGATTTCAGTCATTTTAGAGGTTAATGACTTCCAGTTCCTTGACACCTTTATATTTAAAGCCAAAAAATTATTTTTTGTCTTTTTCTGGGCAACTAGTTTGATGAATAAATTCTCCCAGCCTTTTGCAACTACTGCCATTCTTTCAGTATTGACTACATTAACTTTAATTAAAAGTAATTATATTAATTAAAAATAAATCTAGCATTTCCCTCTATGGGAACAAAATTATTCTCCTAGGATGATTACTTTGAAATCTGACTACCTCCTTTAGTGAAGAATAAAAGGCTACATGAACAATTCAGTGAGAGAATACCCATTTCAGTGAGAGAATACCCATTTCAGTGAGATTTTCCCTCTAAACTCAGCTTCTCCCTCACTGCATTAGAAAGGCTTTTTTTTCCCCCCATTTTTAATAACAAAAGTAACAGATTACCAAAGAGAAGTTCTAAATTGCTATAATCTAATAAAAATTCACAGCAGGTAACATTCACCCTAACTGAATTTTAACATCCCTCCCTCCACAACAAACAAAAGGAATTTGACTTGGTCAAGAATTAATCAAACAACTACATCTGGATTGGCTTGGCAGCAGGTTGTGTTCTATGGGCTGCAAACCCAAAGAGTGATCAGCTTTCAGGCAGGTGGAGCTGGAACACCACACCACTGCAGCTCAATTAGCACCTTCATTAGCACCACACCTTCGTGCCGCCGGGTATGTCACAGTTAGACAGAAGTTTGTGCCAACACAGTCTTCAACAGCCATGGATTTTAATGAAAATACCCAGATGAAATTCAGAGTGCACCTTGAGTGGGTGGGATTCCTCTGGGAGCCTACCTGTGCACAAAGTTGTGTTTGTGCATTACAGCGAGGCCAGCAGCGATCTCGCACGCCATTCTCTGGAGCAGCATTATCTGAGACTCTCCTTTGATGTGCTCCTGCTCATTGCAGATATAAGTTTTCAGGTCACCCTGTAAAAGAAGTTGAAGGTATTTATTAGCCTTATATGTTGGTTGAATCAGAAAAATTTCTTTTTAATAAAGATCCAGCTGACCACATTACTTATTTACCACATTCATGCTCAATAAAATAAAGCTCCTCAAGTTTCCAGTCTCCATAAAGGATCTCATAAAAGTCATCTAAGGCATATAGTATTGTCCTTAAGGGTTTTTAATCTAATCATTTAGTAATTAATATCCTAGATCAGATTCCCACATAAAACCTGCCATGCATTAATAACTTCCATTAAAAAAACAGAGTTTGATGAGCCGCTGCTTTTAAATGAGAGGAGTTTTCAAGTGCTCCGAGTCAGCAAAGCTGTCTGTCTGGAATTTGTAAGGGGATGGAGGGGAGAGACTAGAGAAGAACATTTCAGACACTGCCAGCTCACCAGAGCTCTCTGTACAAAAAGCATGGTAATACAGCCCATTCCAGTCAGAGAATTCTGATGATGGCAGCAGTTTTACTGAGCCCAGGCGATGCTGAGCAATAGACACGTAATTAATGAGCCCGCAGAAGCACTCCATAAATTACTAAAAAAAGAACAGCTTTGAAATAGAGGAAAATAATTGAATTCTGTCCAAACATTCAGGAAAAGGAAGACTTATGTAGTAAGAGAATTCAAGCAAGGGAAAAGAACAAGTTTCTCATGCCATTGTTGTTCCTTTTCTCACAGTTTGACTTTTAACCCAGCAGTCCTGTATTTTTGTCATTTAAAATATAGTCTTTCTGAAAGGGTAGCAAATTATTTCAAAGACATTTCTGTATTGAGACTGCACAACATGTATCACAACTTGTTTCACCAGCATAACATTCTGGGCTTTATATCCATTGTCTTCCTTAATCTTGGGCAAGGAAGCTCGTGCCAGAGCAGAGCTCCAAACAATTAGGAAAGGAACAGTGTAACACACACGGGTTCCAAACCGCAGAGCTGGACACCCAGCTGAGCTGACTGTAGGTGGCAGCAAGAGCCTGAAGAAAGTCAAACTCTCTAAAATTGTCATTCATTAAAACAGCAACTGCTTGCTTAGGGCTTGTCCCAGGTGGATTAAGTTCCTAGGATGCCTGAAATGCACCCAGGAATTACTTTTTAGTTTTTGAATGCATTAGTAACAGCAGTGCTGTGTGACATCCCTTATTTAATAAATTATTCATGTAGGCACATATTTTTGTAGGAAAAACAACTGTTATTAAATCCAGCACCTTGAAACACACTGGTTCTATGTTCCCATTCTGGTCTAATTAAGGTTACAATCAAGGTTAAAAATATAAAATAGGTATTTTTGGTGTTGCTTTAAAAGGACATTGCTCATACCAAACTGGGCTGAACCAATGGTCACACTCAGGGTGCTGAACTGCCCTTCAGAAGAACCTGGACAAGCTGGAGAACATTTCAACAGGGACCTTACGAAACTCCAGAAAAACAAATGCAAACTCTCACACCCGGGAAGGAAAAAATCCCTTGCAACAGCACAAAGTGAGCAGTGGCCAGCTGGGCAGCAGCTCTGCAGGAAGGGACCTGGGGATGCTGGTGAGCCCTGGGGCCCTGGCAGCAGGCTGGGAGCAGCCTCCTGGGCTGCACAAACAGGGCCAGGGTCGGGGAGGTCTCAGCCCTTCTCAGCACGTGCCCGACCACATCAGATCCTGTGTTCAGAACTGGCTGCCCCAGAACACAGCAAACTGGAGCAAGTTCAGGAAAGAGCCATGACAGGGGTCAGAGCATTTCACCACGACAAGAGGCTCAGGGAATCAGGCTCATTCAGCCTGGAGAAAGACAGACTTCAGCATAGTAACTGTCCAGTATTAAGTTATTAAAGACTAAGCCAGACTCCTCCCCATGGAGCATGGATGGAGGACGAGAGAACAGGCACAAGCTGAAACATGGATAGTACAGACTGAGTGTAAGGAAAACAGTTTTACACATAAGGACATCAGCAGAAGTGCAGGCTGCCCAGAAAGAACATGCAGTTTCCATCCCTGGATGTTTTCAAGATTCAACTGGACAAAGTCCTGAGAAATCTAGTCTGACCTCAAAGATACTGCTTTGAGCAGGAGGCTGGAGACCTCCTGAGCTCCTTGCTAGCCTGAATTATCCTATGATGCTTCCCTGCCTAAAAGCAGACAGTAGCTACACAGCAACATTATCCCTGCACTATTTTGAGAGCCACAAAATGGCCCTTTATTGACAGACTTTTTAACAGAGTAAATATCAAAGGTTATATATATCTGAATAAATGCAGTTCTGCAAAATTCACTGCAGAGACATCTAAATATAAAAAGCTCAATAATCATGCTTGAGGAAGGCTCTGCTTTCTCTCCAGCCTCCTCTGCCACTCTGCCTTTTCCCTCCTCTCCTGGGACTCCATGAAGAACTTAATTTTGCCTTTCTTCCCATCCTTCTCAGTTCAGCCATTTTTGTAAGTAAGTTTTAACAGATTTTTCTCTGTAACAGCCAGAAGCTGGGGGCACCCTTACAGACTTTGGCAGCTTTTTGTTTGTGCAAATTCCACACTGGGTTCATCTGAACACCCAACCAAATGGCTGACATAACTTTTTAACCAGAAGGCACTGATGGTTTTGAAACTGATGATGGTTTTAAAAATGTGAAGAGGTTACCAAATTAGGTCTACTGAACACATTCTGCCAAGCTGTCATAAACTGACAAATCCCCCCCCTATTTTTAAACCACACACCACCGATAAATCTGCTCTTTGGCTCATATCCATATTGACCACGATCATGTAACAGATTCATTGAACTCTTTGATTATAACATTTTCATTGCAAAGATTCTTTTTTTATTAGAACATGTTTTCAAGGGGCAGTAATTAAAAAAAGAACCAATCACTGCAAGCAGGCACCTTCCCCTAACAGCAACATCCCTAAAGTAAGCCATAGAGCATTCCAGGCGAATCAGCATCCTGCTGATCTCATCTGCCCAGGGAATTGCAAGACTTGAAGAATTTCTGTAAGAATTTGATAGGCAAATCAGCCTCACAATATATATGCAACTTCCACATTTGAATAATTTTCCTTTTACTCATAAATTATGTCAATCCATTAGAGGATTTGCTGTGCTGACAAAATGCTGGCCACACAGGGCTGAGTAATATATTAAAGTTAATAAGACAGCTACCACTATTTTTAACCTGGCATCATTCTGCAATGTTTAACAGCAAACAGTTAACTATTCATAGCAGACTATGCAACTAATATGGGGAAAGGGGCTGTGAGACCTTTTTGAGCATTTCTTTTTATATTTACTGTTTTCTAAATAAATTTAACACAGGCAAAGCGTAGAATTTAACAACTTAAATCACTTATGTGCAAGCAACCTCTCTTGCTTCTTTCCCAGCTCTGCAAAGTGAGGGATACAGAGCAACTTGGATTACATTATAAAATAGATAAATGTTAGCCAAACCACATCTTGCACATGCAACCAGCAATCTTGTGTAACAGAAATGTATCAGGAGTGTCTGTGGCCAAGAAAACAAGTAAGCCAGCCTGCCTGACATTCAGCCCTGCCACCCTGACAGCTCTGGTTTCTCTGCACTACAGTTTCCAGTGCCTCTGATCAAGACCTTTCAATGCCAAGGAGCCTGGGAACTGATAATCCAACAGGGCTGCCTGAGCAGCCAAGACAAGGTCAACTGGCCCTAAAAAGGCTACAAATCCAAGCAAGAGAAGCAGCAAAAGGAGGACATGCTGTGATAGGCTATGAGTTCGAAGGAGTGTGAATAAAACAACCACTGTACCCCTCCAGACGGTGCTGGTCAGCAGAATAGACACCCTCTTTGTTACTTAATATGCCAAATTTGTAAAACAAGGTCAATGTTGCCACATGAGCCTCAAAAGAACTTGCCACCTGAAGATAGTAAAACTTTCTATCCAACACAGCTTGTCTTGTTACCACGTTTTTTCAGAACAATTGAATTCTTAAACACACAAGTACAAGGGATTAAAACAAGTTTGCTGGATATACATAGACACCACCACTGTAAGAGCTCTGGCTCAGCATTAAACCACTGGCAGCAGAACAGGACCCCATTTCTCATCCTTCCCGTTTGAACAACAGTCACCACAGACACTGGAACCTTTAGTCAACCACTTAAGTTCCACCTGCCCTGATGCTTTTTCTGATGAAGAATCACTCCTGTGTGCCTTGGAAGTAACTCCATGCACCCCACTTCACCCAATTTCAGGAAAAAAAGTACAAAAGGAGCTTTGAGATAAATTACTAAAAGCCTAAAAAATCCAAATAACTGCCATTCCAACCACAGGCATAAAAAGCTTCCTGACACTACCTTAAAAGCCTTTTTACTAAAAAAAACTTATTTAGCAACATCTCCTATTCCAAATGGTGCCATCATGCTTCCTTCACATTGCTTCCTTCCTGTCTCTTCTCTGCCTCACTCCACCATTGCCACATCCCACCCCAGGCCCTGGACCACAACAAGAATTAGAGATGTACAGGGACACTGAGCTACTCCCAGTCTCTGCATCAAACTGCTCAAGTGAACATTGTCCTGTCTGCCCAGCCCCTGGGTATTTGTGTGCACTGGGAAAAAAATACTATCCATGTCTAGGAGATACTCAGCTCTACCAAGTAAGAACTCTTTAAGTGAGCCAGACTTTAACAAGAAAGTTATGTTTAACTGACTGTAATATATAATTTTCTAAAACCAAGTTTTAGTTCACTTGGAATAGAAAAATGAGCACAGACATTTATTTTCCATTCCAAAGAAATTACCTAACTACACTCAAATTTGTAAAACCACCACTTTAACTGTCAAGCTTACTGCCCCCAGTTAGAGTGAAATCTATTTTATCCCCTTAAGTAAAATCCTTTCCAGATTACTCTGCAGGATCATGACAACTTCTGGCATAAATAATCAGGCATCAAACAAGGATATTATTTTTTCCTGTATACTTAAAGTAGGGCAATCTTTAAAAGCTACTCCATCTTCAAATTTGAAGTTGGATTAAATCACGTAACTATTTGAAAACGTGGCAGCAATTAAATCTGATTTAGATGTATATCTGATAGACTCTATAAAATGCAATTCTCTTTCCAGGGCCCTTTTAAAGGAATTCCAATTTTAATAGCAGGTTTAAAAACCAGTAAGAAGTATTCTATTTCTACACTGAAAAACTTAAAACATAAACCTTATCTGTTAACCTTAGGCACAGAGTTTTTAATCGTTAGCAAAACCAGAACATTTCACTTTGATCAGTCACTTAAAAAGTTCTGGCATTTCTTCAGTTTGGAAAAGAAGGATTTTATCAGCACTTCTGCCTCATTAATTTACCACAGCTAACACATTTGAGCAAAAGAGCAGCAAGGAAAAATATAGTTATTTAAGGTCACAGATTAATTGATATTTCTCAAAAAACTCAAGTTCATGCTAACTAATTTAAATTGCATGAGGCAACTAGAAGCAGATTTCTGCACATGAGTTTAAAGGAAAATTCTGGAGTAGTGAAACTGGTAAAAAAATCTTGCAGAAATTTATAAATGCAAACTATCTTATTTCTGAAAGACTTATTCCTTAGTAACATCTGTGCACTCCTGACTTCATTTCTGTCTTGACATTTCCCAAGGAACTCTGCTTTGGGTGACACCTGCACAACAAACTTTAAAAGCAGCTACTGAGCCCATGTTCAGACAGCCACCTGGACTTAGGGGTTTGTTTGGTTTTAGTAACATGTTATGCTCATATAAAACAACTCAGGTCTTTCCAGACCATGGATCCAAATTTTTGTCTCTCATTGACTCTGCATGCTGGGCACAGTTCAAAGGTTCTGTACATGGCCCCCCTTCCTCAGAACATTCATGTACATTCCAAGGAATGCAGTGGCTGAGCAAGGCTTTGTGCTGCCCCCGCCATTCCAGGGACCACTGTGGCCCTGAAAGCAGTGGGAACACCCTTCAGTGTGTTCCTAGCTTTTCTTCTGGTGCTCAGGAATCATAAGGCTGTTGCTTGTGGGGTAGAAGGGGCATGAGAAGGGAAATAAAAGGATAAGAAAGTAGGGAAAAGAATAATACAGTAAGAGAAAGGATCAGGAAGAAAATGAACACTGAAACTGAAAATTCTAGCTATAAGAACATACATGACTGATTCCAGGAGTGAGCCCACCATTGCATTTTAGCCCAAAGCTGCACAGCATGGGTAAAATTTGGGCACTGCGGAGGTGGGGGCGGAGGAAGGAGACAAGAAATTCAATTTTCCTCAATTAACATTTTCACATAAATGGTATTAAAAGCACATTAAGATTGCAGACAGCAAATATCATTTTGGATGTGATGTTAGCATGTGCACGTGATACCGGACTGTGATAAAAAGCTCCCTTCTATGACACACTCTGCCCTCCAAGCTCCTTTTTGAAGGCAGACTGAAAGAGACTGGTAATTCCATTATCAAAGAACAGGTATTTGCCTCTTCAGAACATTCCACAAGCACTTAGAACATACATGATGCATTGAAAAGAGTACAAACAAAAAACTAATTGCAGTGTCTCTAAACAAACAAAAAAAGTCTTCTTAAACTCTGGTTAAATCAAAAAACTTCTCAAGGAGAAAAAGAATCATTTCATGAGCAAAGGGCAGTAAATACACCACACACAATTCACACCAGTGGAAAAACAGCTTCAGCCTTCTGTATAAGTGCACTTACCAAGTCACAGAACTCAAAAACTAGGAGATAAGGAATGGCTTCCACACATTGCCCAATACACTGGAGAACATTTGGATGCTGAAGAATGCTGGAGTGGAAAAATACAGTTAAAGCCAGGAAGATCACAGTAGAATGCAACACGCTAAAATCTCTAGCAGAAGTTTCAACACATAACATTGGAGGGGGGTGGCAGGAACAGCAGGTGCAAGTACCAAAGCCACACATTCCCTTTGTACCCTTGCATTTCCCCTTTGTATTGCTGAAGTGTATCACTGACAGCAGCCAAAACTCAGAGCATCTCAAACCCACAAAAGCCAGGACTGCCACATGAGAGTCACACCCATCCTCCCACCACCCCTCGTACCAAAAATAAAAGCATGCAACTGGTTCATGAACTACTCCAAGGTACAGAGCTGGCTAAAAGATAAACCTTTTTTTAGCCAGGTTAGTTCCCAGCCAGATCAGTTACTTTTCCTAAATTGCTCCAAAACCACTTGTGCCAATGCAGCAGAAGGCATGAAATTTTTTCTGACAACTGCCAACAACCTAAGCCTAAATGCAAATATAGCCAGGACGTTAGAAAGCACCGAGAAGAGAAAGCTCTTCACTGACCAATCTTTTACAGCACATCCAGGCAAGGTAAAGCACACTCTAAGTTATGTGAACACAACTTTTGCTCACTTTGGCCTGAGTGTACTTCACATTTTCAAGACAAACATTACAGTTATATGGGAGGGCAAGTAGACACAATAACATGGAACAAAAGCAATGTCCAAAATTCATCTGCAGTAGAATGACGCTGTGAAACATTACTTACTAATATGGTTCTCCATTCCTTAAAAACTGTTCTTGCTCCTTAGGACCTGCACTTGCCTTTAACTCCTTCACTATTACCCTTGCTACACTAGTGCCTGTGTAGATCTCTCCAAGGAGAACCTGAAAAAGAGATTGTGTCTTTAATCAGAGGGGAAAAAACATTTGTAGTCTTCCTGCCAAAGGGAAACAAGAGCTAAAAACGTGTTGTAGGAAAGATTTTCTGGCTTTTTCACAAACACAAACAGAGCTTTGATAATTAAATACCCATACTTAAATCTTGACAACTGATCTACACATCAGCTTTCAGAAAACACGTTTGCTAGTGAAGACTGCTTATTTACTTAATTTTTTCCTAAAAAGAATTGGTAAAAACAGGAGTGTATTAACTCAAATCCATGTAAGTGGAATGTCTAACTAGTCTCTGGTAAAAATCTACAGGTAAATTTAAAAAGTACTGATTAGTGCTGTGATTACAGCTAAAAAATGCATGCAAGGAAGTATCTAATTTCAACGTCCATTTTTCTTATGTTATTACTTTTTTTTTTTGAGTACCATTTTAAAGTAAATACAGAGGCCTAGTCAGCTGAGAATACGCCTCAATCTGAGCAATATTAAGAGATAACTCCTCACCTTTCCAAACCAGCCATTTCCAATTTCCTGGATGTAGTTTAGACTCTGACGTGCAACTTGAGACTTTGATCCATCTGTCACACAATGGAACAAATATAACATGTATCAAACCACTCAGATGGCCAAAGTCAGCAACTGCCAAGGAAATAATGCAAACTTCTACAGGATTTATTCCCAATTAGGTGCACACATTCAGCCCAAGCACCAAAACCTAATCAAATGCACATAAAGTAGGAAGGCAATGTTGTGACAACAGCACTCAAGTGAAACTTTCCTCAGGTGCAGCTTCTAAGCCATACCAGAACACACCTCCTACAAAACCACAGCAATTGTCCTGATGAAATGTGAACTTACAAGTTTTTAACACATTCAGCAAGAAAGCAAGAAAGCTAAGTTCTGCTTCCAATATAAAAGTGTATTATAGCCTGTAGCTGGGTAGAGAAAATAACCTACTTACAGAAGTTTCCTATGTAAATAAAACAGAAAACCCAAGACAAAACTCACTGTTTGTACATGTTAACATTTACAGTTTATATAGAGTTACCGTTTTAAGAGAAACAGTTTGACTGCTTTATTCTTCAGCCCAACTGCCCTACTTGGAGCTACCATCTGGAAGGAGGACATTTTTCAACTAAAAATACTTCACATAAGAGCCCAGAGAGGAGAAGGACAGAACAGAAAACCCAGATCTTGGCAGATAATGGGCAGTAACAATGGGGGAGACCCCATACACCAGACATTTATCCCTCTGTGTTTTTCCCTCTGCTGCCCAAGTGGTTAGAAACACTAAGAGATGTAAACAGAACCTTTTCTTGTCTGAGAATTCTAGCCCACAATTTATTTCCATAAACCACATTTAGAGCAGTATTATTGTACTGGAAGAGCCAGAGCTGTATAATTCACTGTCAGTATGCTCCTAAGTGTGGTGAAGGCCACAGCAGTACAACCACATTTTATCCAAGCACTCAAGCACATAGCCTTACCTCTGGCAAAACCCTTGTTGTGACAGTATCATTTTAGCAATTATGGCTACACAGAAGAGCTGACATAAGATTTTTCACTCATAATTTTTCCCAGCTCTTTAAAATACTGAGTCATTTGTACAACTGTGTCATTTGTATTAAAGGCACACTGACAGTTTATTGAAATTTGTACAGGAATTTTACTAGAAGCTTCCCTGAACATCTGATGATCAAGCAACACAAGTAGTACATAAAATTATGTGAAATAGCACAATATGAGAGTAAGCACTTCAGGCTACACTGTGCTTATAATATGATAAGATGCTTAAGTTTCCTTTTACAAAAATTGTATTTCAAAGAATACATTCCAAAAACCCTTCCACGCAGGGAGATGAAACCTAATGCTTACCAAGATCCCATTTAGCACAAATAGTCTACAGTGACACTAAGAAAGTGATGCAGCTGAACAGCAGCACTGCTGAAGTAAAGGACTGTAGTAAAGGATGTCAAGTAAAGGATTCACTCTCCATTTAAAGGTGGTGGTAAAAACCTAATGACAACTTAACCACGAAGAAAACCACTAAAGAGCAGAAGTCACAGAAGTGCCAGGGTACTTCAAACCCTTTAGGTATATAGAGATATAATGATAGCAATCTAGAGAGGGCGTTTTAAGGGAGTTTTGTTCTCTTAAGCTCTCTTATCCTGCCACAGCTTAACATCTCAAGCAATATTTCACATTTTATCCTTTACCCTACAAAATGTATTAGCTCAGTTTATGGAAATTTGTAACAAGTTATTTGTTACAGTTAAGTCCAACATAATCAGCCACACTCCATTTTTGTCACTGAAAGTGCCTACTTTTGTTTTTGCATTGAAAACCAGTATTTTACCTGTACGAGATGGGAACTGGGAGGGAGTTGGTAAAGCAATATTGGGAACTGAAAGAGTAAACACTTCTGCTGGAGACTGAACAGATGGAGTATCTTCTGCTGGAGGTGTAAAATCTATTTCATCATCAAAGTTATCTTCAAATTCCTAAACAAAAGAAATCTTAGTAAACAAGCTGATCCTTGCCTTTAAACAAGCACTAATAAATTTATTTCAGTTTGAATGAGCAATACAAAGGAAGCATAGCTTTTTTCCAAGGATAGTAACAGACATTTAGTGTTCTATTTCTTATTTCCACTAATTGCTGTCTTAAAGAGATTAAAGCATTGCTTTTAATAATCAAGGCATTTTTGTTTAGTTGGGTTGTTGTGGGTTTGGTGATTTGAGTTTTGTTGGTGGTGTTGGTTTTTTTGCTTTGTTTTCTTTTAACTTTAAATGCTAGCCCTGGCTTTGAATGAATTACCATGAACTGCTCAGGCCAAATACTCTCCACTTAGAAATGAGAGCAAAACTCAATTTTAGGAACACTGATTACAGATGTTCCAAAAGTAACTATTCTCTGATGATAATTTCTCAGGAGTTTTGCTACAGTGCATATGCATTTTCAGTATTCTTATTCGACAGGAGAGTCTTAAACCCCACCAGCAGCCTAAGAAAAACAAAAGAAAACACAGAAAAACAACAAAAAGGTTCTTTACAGCAAAATTGTCTCAAGGGTGTAACTTTTACTACTGATCCTGATAGCTAGTTAGTCTTTTGAAAAGGCATTAAAGATCCTTACTGCAGCAGGGATCAATTAGTTAAAATAAACAGCCGCATCAGGACTTCACAGCCTGTTAGGAATACAGTCACTGGCTGCTCCAGAAGAGAGGATGTACAGTGACACTGCAGAGCATTAGCACAACGAATCAAGTGTTCTGGGTATCAGGATGCAGCTGAGAATTATCACTTGTACACACATTGGTAACTTCAGGTCTTACCTTGAAATCTATCTCGGGGTCTTTACAGCAGGAGACACAGTTTGCCAGCAGAATGACCAGGACTACCAGAGTACACAGAGACAGAATCACAAAAGACGAGGAAACTTCAGCTGCAGCTGCTTCTCCTAGAAATAAACACGTATGCAGTATTACATAAATATGTTCAGCACTCTAAGAAGTTCTTCCAAAGCATATTATCCACCTGCATTTATTTAAAAACAGGAGTCTGAACATTTAATCCCATGGATGTGATCAAAACTAAGAGGAAATTGAACAGAAAGGATCAACTGGAAAAAGAGATCTGTGCTCCACCACCTGCCTGCACCATTCTGGACTCACTTGGTTCCAGCTAAGAGGCCTCAGCCAATGTGATTTGCTGAAGTTTACAATGAACAGTGATAGTACCAAACAGTGGGATTCTGTTAAAGCAAATAAATTTATACAGATATCTAAACACAGAGGGTAGAAATGTGGTCTTTTGGAAGACATTTCCCATGAGCTAAAACACCTGACCTAAAGAACAGGCAGCAAGTAGAAATCCTCACCTAATCTGCACACAAACCTAAAATATATCACTATAGGACAATACTCTCCCTTTCAATAAATGCATTTGTGACAGTCTGCCAAACACACAAGTTGCTGTCACAAATGCAATGGATGTAATCAGCTCCACCCAATTTCTGTTTCCTGTGATTCACTAGGTGATTTGTTTCCATTTCAAGAACTTTAGATTTCTAGCCATTTTACAAACACACTTCCAAATAATTTTCCAAAATTTCACAGATAAACATTCTGCAACACATTTCCTGAGATTAAGTCAGGTTATTACTCACACAGGATCAAACGCCTCAAATGGCATTTTAGAAAAATCTTAAGTTATTGCCAGGGGTACTAAACCTATTTTCCTCCCTGTTTTCCTCTTCAGTAGAGAACAAAGACATGTGGTTCCCTAGGAGACCAGAGCACACATCTTGAGTTGTTTTTTGTTGTTGCTGTTTCTTTTCAAACAGGTACTGCCACGGGCATCAGAAGAGTAGCTGGACCACATCTGATTAAAATATATTTAGATATTACATCACTGTCAGAGTTTAACAATGTCAGGTGACCTGGACTGACTGGATTTTATAAGAGCATTTGAGTATCAATGGGAACGTCTGGCAACAGGACACAGCGTAAATGAAGCCTCGAAAATAAGAAAAGCAGAAGCTGATCACTAGTTAAGGGACACACAAACTTGTCCACCTATCTCTTAAACGTTCAAAAAACTACAAAAATTAAGACATTTGCAGGAAAAAAAGCTACAGCATTTCATCATTTTCCACTGAACACTTACAGAATATTTACATATTTTAATTACACGTAAAGACTAAATTGACATAATGGAAATCCTGCTTTAAAGTGTGTCAGCATATTTTCAGAAGGTCACATTTTCTGCACAATTAGGAATATTATCAATGCAACATACAAAAGTTAGCAAAAACGGAAGGCTTTCAAACAAGTGATTCTGTTTCTAGCTTCCACAATAGCTTTGGCATTCTAACCTCATTAGGGACTGGGAATACTCCACTGCAGATATTAGGATTGTGCAAACACAGATCAACAACGATGTGAGGCCACTCATCAGCTTTTAGTCATAATTCTGAAGAGAACAAAGTATCTCTGAAGAGGGCTCTCAATAGAACAATTTATATTCATTTAAATCAAGTCTTCTACATAACTCAATGGATATTTTTCAATTTCTAAGCATCAACAAGAAAAAACGGGAAGATAAGAGCTGACTTATGTTTACTTCCTCCAGATGTTCAGTAGCCTGATGAAGGAGACTGAAAATTACCTGAACTGCAAATATAAGCATTTTGTGCAGTCATTAATTAGCTGAATTACTGTAACAAACACACACAGGTAATACAGCTGTAGATAAAATTTAAGATATTCCTTTGAACTCCTAATTGAAACCAAATAATAAAAGGTAGCTTTACCACAAAAAAAAGAAAATATTTATGTTACCAGGTATTACAAATTAGAATTATTATTTCAGACATTTTTCCAAACCCATCATACCTGATTTCCAAACAACTTCCTTACCTTCACCAACAACTTCTCTGAAAGTCAACTCACTTCAGCTTATCTACTGAACTAATGCAGATTTTCCCTAACAAACACCCAGGAACACATCATCACAATCACAATGAACTCCTCCCAGTAGGAGAGCAAGACTCCTGAACCCCCTCAAATGTTTCAAGCATTTGGGAAAGTTGGCCAAGCAAATCCCTGCACACTGAACTCAGCCACCACGAGCACTGTCATTACTCACAGAAAGCATGGTCCTTAAAGCACCTCAACTGCTAAGTGTACAAAACACTGAAAAATGCTATCAAACTTTATTTTGAGTTTCCGGTACACTCTAAGGTCTCTTTTGATGCCCACATGGCTAACATGAATTTTCCAGTGACTTCCTGTTCCCCACAGAATCTGAGCATTATCCCTTCTCACCAGAACCTTCTGCTCCAAACACCACCTCATCTTCTAGATGGTCTTTTTGACCAGAAACTTGAAGCAGCTCTTCAAAGTGTCCTTTACTTCTTTCAATCCAACTGTTTCTTTTCAAGACCTGACCAGAGGTTTGTGCCCCAGAAGTACATCTACTGCAAGTACATCAGCTGGTCTAGAACATGACAGTATCTCTACCTACAAACTCTCAGCCCTGTGCTATCCCAGCTACAGCAGCAATCACAGCTTCTATTGACACAAACATTATCATGCTCACTCCAGCTTAGGATCCCCACTTTTGACCCCCAGCAGTTACAAGTTATCACAGCAAATCCAGCTGGGAGGTTTCAAGTTCCTGATGATCTTGTGCACAATTTACTAACACAAAGCGAGACATTTATTTAACTCAAAATGGTTTATTTAACTCGAAGCTCAATGGTTTATTTAACTCAAAATCATAATGAGCACCTTCAGTCATAAACTGCATGTATTCTACATATTAGATACACTGCATATGTATTCAGACATTTTTTATGAAATAAGATAACATTTTTGCTGGAATTCCTTCTGTAAAGGAAATCGCACATTTATCAAGCCTAAAGTCTAAGTGTTTTATGCAAGTTACACTGCTCCCCATAAGGTAACCATTTCCTTTGAGTGTCTGGAAAAGCATACCTAAAAGAAAAATATTGCTGCTGTTCATCGTGTTACTTCCTAACCTTTAAATCATTTTATAATTCCCTAGAAAAGAAACCATGTGAATGAGCAGCAATTAATTGGAGAAAGAAATGATTTTTTCTTTTAAAAGCAAAGATCACCTTTGAAAACGCAGCTTATCATTAATGGTCTGCTAAGATGGAAGCCATCTGAACTTCCAAAAGCACAAGGCAATTTTCACATAGAAAGTTATGAACAGAAGCTTTAATACAAGAAAAATGCCAATTATCATGGGCAAGTTTCTGCAACAGTTACAGAACAGCATTTCAGATGACTCATACAAGGAAGAGCTATTTACCATCTCTGTTTGGATAAACTCTAAAGTTTCTTACATAGTAATTAATATCTTTAACTTGCAGGGGTTTTTGAAAAATGAATGTAAAATTAAGTATTAAATTATGGCAACCTGTAATTGGGCTAAAATTTATTACAAGTGAAGCTATTTTAATAGCTTGCATGAATACATATTCAGTGATAGAAGTCACTGATTAAGTATTGGAACTGGTCCTTGCGACAAAGTGCTGAAAATCTGCTGCAGTATAACCTCGTTTGCATTTTTCAACTATTTCCATCAATGATTAATTCATTGGAGCTTTGTAAAATGACTTGGAACTGGAAGATGTTTAATACACTCTTTTGTTTGTAAATTGTGAAACTATCAAGGAATGACCTTTATTTTACGATCCTGACCGAAAAAAGCAACCAGCAAGAAATCCATTCTAATTAATGCAGAGGAGCATTTTATATAGTCATCACACAAAAATTTTCTTTTAATTAAAACACCTGTTAAAATATATTGTCAATTGAAATAATTTTAATATAAACCTGGATAAAATCCAATAAACACTCAATTTCATAAGTATTGCAGAAGTCAAGAATCTTAATAATACACATTCTAGAAAAGTTAATAGATTTACTCAGCATATCAGTTTGAAACCCTACCACATTTACTGTAACCCTATGCAGTAGCAACCTAAGGCATCTTAATATCTACCCAGAAGTCAGAATCTGTTCTTTAGAAAAGGAACCACCATACAGATTAAAAAAAAAACTATCTCTAACATGGCAACAGTAAAAGGCTTCCTGTCAGCTAACACAAACAGTCTAGACTACTTTGCTTTGATATATCCAAACTACTTAAACCAGAGGAAGAGGCCTGGATTATATCACTCCTATATTAAAATACGCAGGAGATGAAGTGCAGCTGTGTCACTCGATGTGTTACTGCAAGGTTCACACAACATAATGCTTTACAAAGCTCTGTGCTAGGACATTTTCCATCCCAAAATGGCATCTAGATGGTCCTAAATTATCAACACAGAAAATCAAGTATTCTTTCATAGTTTCACGGGATTAAATACATCTATGTTATTTACCCACTTTTTAGAAGCACATGGTATCGTAAACAATTCAAAGCCCTGGCTGAGGCAGATATTTAGTTAACAGCTACTGAAGCAGATTTCTCAGCACCTCTGAAGATGCCATTTCCTAAGCAAGTTCTTCAGTAAAGCCTAAATTTGAGCACAACACATGTGAAGTCAAAGGCTGAACACAGGCAAGTACATGAACAGGCTCACTGAGGAAACGATGATGAACTGTGTTGGCATTCTCAGGATCAAGTACAGACCTGAGAACACACACGTCAGTATTTATTACAATGTTTCAAGGGGTGGAAAATGTTATTTTCAAACAAAGCATATTTCAAAGCAACTTCTATAGGCCAGGATTCCCTATACCTTCTTAAGTTTCTTTTAAATCTCCTTTCTTCATAAGACAGTTCTCCAGCTAGCAGATGCAACACCTAAGCAAGCACAAGTTCTTTTCTCACTAGATTGTTTCCCTTCTCTATCCCATTTCCCAGTCTGCCCACAATACTCTCAAATACCCACATGTCATCCACCTGTGGCATCCTCTGGTATCATGAATTACAAGTAATGAGCATGCCAACTAGCCAAATATTCCATCCATGTTTACTTGCCAAGCAACAGCCTCCACTCAGGACAACACAGGACCAGGTGTAGTTGCCCATACATGAGAGATGCTGGGCTTACCTTTCTTCTACCACCAGATTATGAAAGGTCAGGATGCTTGTACTCTTAATTTTGGTTCAGTGTGAGTAATCACATTACCAGGTTCTCAACCTTCAGAAAACTGGGCTAAAAAGTGCATGATATCACACAGTTCTAAGCTTGGGGAAAAAGGAAAGTAAATGTATATTCCAGACATTACCGAGTGCACTGATAAAAGACATTCACTACTGTGATAAAGGCAGCGTAAGGCACAGATAAATTAAGCATTATTAGGGCACGGTGAACTTCAAGGGAGCATCTGATTTTAAGCTTTCAGCACAGTAGTTGCTATGCAACAACAGTCCCACTGCATAAGCAAGAGCCCATTTCCTTTCAAGAGCAGCTATATAACTGGCACTAATAGCTATAACTATTTCCAGCACAAATCTAGCATGACAGCACTCACTTAAACTGTCTCTTGGACACACTCAAATTATATGATCATGAACTAAGATGCTACTTTATGACACCAAGTCAGAACAGCGCAGTCTTTAAAACACTAATGAATGACCAAATCTAATTTTGCTCCCTAGCTCTACCCAGGGCATCTTTCATAAACTTTGTCAGTTTACTTACTCTGCTTTTAACGAATATTAAAGCAATCACATTTAAAAGTGTAACATCACCCTAATTTATAGTGGTTTTGACAAATATGATTTTAAAAGCCATCCCAACTTTCCTAAATAATGCTGTCATTCTCTTCTATGCCAGCAATTAAGTGGGAAAGTGCTATCGACTCCTACCCAGTTCTTCACAAGTCAGATTCAGATCATTGTCTTTCCCTCATGAAGAGGTTTTCCTGCATTTATTTACTCCCTGAAATCTTCAGAGGTTTGCTACTAATAAGCACAAAACCATACAGACAGAACCAGGCCTATAAATTCAGATGGCCTGCAGGTAACAGGCAGAATACTAAGCTAAATCTCTATTCAAAATTATTTTAGACACATCTATTGTGTAATGCCCGATTTATATGACAAGGTAAAGCACAACAGACACTGCAACTCCTCCATTTCACAACAAAAAAATCCCAACCAAACTCAAGCACATTCCATTCGTTACTGCATTCCTGTAATCTCAATTTTTTCCTGCTATGCTCCATTTAACAGCTGAGCCAAAAAAAGCATCGTTTTCAAGATTAAGTTTCAGCAGAAATGGGTGCAGTACGATTATTTAGTTGGGCAGTGCTGTATCACAATGGGCTTTAAAATACTACATCAGAGAGCATCCAAATCACCAACCTTCAACTGAGACACAACACAAGCAGACAAAAACTCAGGTTTTGAAGGAGTGTTATTTACAGACATTATTTCGAAAATAAAATGAAGAGAATTTTAGTGTGAGAGAGACATTCCAAATTCCAACCGGCCCTTTGCCTTGAATGCACATTACCAGTACATCACCAGTACTACAGGAAGAACCATTCCCAAGATCTCTGATGACTTTCATTGACTTGATGTCCTCAACACAATGGCAGCACCTTAGTGAAATCTAAAACAGGTTCCAAATGCCCAAAATATTTCAAGCACAGACTGGACATGTTCCTTCATTGAGCAAATCCCTGAGAACAGACACACAACACTGCTTAAGGAACTTCTAAATTTCTCAGTTTATACCTGAACTTTTCAGCATTCAGATTTTAGTACTTAAGCCACTCAACTAAAGTACAAATGTTTAGTATCTTAAAACAATAATCAGGAACAAACTATTGAAAATTTTATTAAAGGAAGAGTTATTTCAAAAGTCTGTCTTCTCATGACATTATTGCTACCCTTACATTGGATAATGCAAATGTCTAATGAATTACTAATAAAAGTAACCTTCAGTATTATGTACCCTTTTGCAAAAGCACTTTATTACCTGATTTTATTTTTCCTTCTGGAAAATCTTACTTTCTAGATATAGTCCCAAGAAAAAAAAACTTCTTAGGGACTTAAAGCTACAGCTATCCAAGTTACTTGTGCACAATTGTACTTAATCTTTCTGAAAACAAAAAACAGTAACTAACAGCTTGTCAATAAAACGATTTCCTGGCTAAATCTGAATTGTGTCACATGGCTTAAATCAAAGTCTGGCACTTGGAAAGGTACAAGTAAAATGACAAGACTTTTTAGCAGTAGTGTGAGGAAAAAATAATCAAAAGTCAAATACAATCTGGTCCCATATTCGTCCAGACAGAAACTGTAACATTTCATCCCTCTACCCATCTTGTCCCTTACAAAAGCTGCCTTACCCTAGAACTCCATTAAGTCCCTCATGGGGCAGGTGAGTGAGATGAAAGGCCAAGGCATGTGCACAGACAATTCTTTTGAAAAACCAACAGCTTTTCTTCTTTACAACCATAAACCATCAGAAGCAAGGGTAATGGAGACAGCAACATGGCCCTTTCTTACAGAGTTTTTTCCCCATGAAACAATTAAAAACCCCTCTGACACACTCCTCCAACCCATCTTGAGTTCTGGATGTATTTCTACAGTGTCAAAAGCCAGTTTCACAGTTAAATGTGTGTTTTGTGGACACATGACCCTGAAATATCACTGTCCTATGCAATAAGTTACAATATTTTCAAGAAGAAATCTCAGCTACTTCATATCACAACTGCATGCGTAATTCCACGTCAACAACTCTTGGGAAATTATCTCTGTCCTCCCATTTGTCCTTAAAAAGAACAGAAGTCTATCCTGCAGGATAAGCCAGCATTTTTTCAAACTGCCTTATCCCATGCCCCCCCCCAAATGCTTTTACAATGTGCTTCAAATGAGTTTCTACATCTGCTTAAATCCACTTTGTGTGTAAGGGTAGCACAGGTTACATATCCTAGGGCAAGAATATCCAGGGCAATGCTGGACTCTCCTGGAGCACAGCATCTCGGAACAACTGCTCTGATCCTCCTGTTTCTGAACGCTTGTCCTGGCCTGAATATTGGCTGAACAGTTAGTAACTAGCAAAACTCTGAGCTGGGATTAGTTTTACATTACTGACCTTATTCTATTATCCTACAAGTCTTCCCAGTAATGTCAGAGAATTACTCACACAACAGCATACTGCTCAATTTTAATAAGGACTAAATATAGGCTGGTACTTCAAGTGTTTACAGAGCGAGATCTGTTTGAAGTTTCAGTGCTAGAATCTCATGTTTGCACAAAGGCATCTTAAGACAAGGTAAAAAATATCCGTGTTAAATAATTATGTGCCTTATGCCTTCATGGCAGTGTTTCTGGAAAATCTGGGTAGCATTATCATCTTGCAAATGTATCACTGACTCTTAATTGTGTGTGCATATATGTACAGACACACAAAATTCTGCTGAGCATACTTTATTATGTACTGCTAGTTATTGGTTTTGACAATTAATTCCTGCTCAAGTACATTTTTTTTCATCTCCTACACCATTTCTCCAACAGGGAGGCACAGGAGTTGTACATATTTTT
The DNA here is from genome assembly GCA_013397975.1 of Machaerirhynchus nigripectus. NCBI lineage: Eukaryota > Metazoa > Chordata > Aves > Passeriformes > Dicruridae > Machaerirhynchus > Machaerirhynchus nigripectus. Next base: position 97,893 of record VZRQ01007965.1, on the reverse strand, counting down.
TTTTACATAGGAAAGACCACAATAATTCAAAGCAGCATGAGAAGATCACACATCATGGTATCTCAAACCACCAGAAAAGCATTATCTGCAGCATGGAAACCAAAACGACAGTATCTCTTTCTCCTACCATATGACAGCAATATAAGCTATTAAGATACCCTGCCTTTGAAGAGACTAATTTCTTTCACTTCACAGGAAAGAAATTCATAAATGCAACTTTCATGTGATGGGATTTTCTGGAATCTTGATTTTATAGTAGATGCCTTTCCAACTCCAATGTACAGCTGGGTTAAGAAATGCAGGAAAGAAAGGAAAAAGCAGCATTTTGCAAAAAGAACTTATTAGATCTATTTCTCATCCCTATTCATAGCTAAAGGATGCCTAGGAAGCACAGGCCATAGAGCAAATGACTGATTTTGGAGAACTGGATCTGGTCTACAGACTGAAAGCTTAAAAGTCAGCATTAAAAAAATCTACTGTTACTATTTGCTACATGTCTTTCATACCAAAGAAGTCTCAGGGTGCAATGGTAGTCCCAGAAGAGTCATGTCACTGTTAAGTCCCTACAGTGATGTTTTCTTACCAGGAAGGAAACTTTTGTAAGTGTAGCAGTGTTGGACAAGGTGTTACTTTGTACAGCATTTCATTCTAAAATCATTCAGGAGACAATTTACTGACAAAGTGCTTCCCACCACTACCTTGCCTAAGCTATATATGGCACAACACCTTGCTATAGACAGTGCTTAAAGCACACGTGCAGACTGAAAGGGCTATCCTGACACATTTTGTACACTTCTGATTACAAAAGTTGACAAAATGTTTCTAGTATCTAGATGTTGCTCAAGACCTTTCATAACAGCAGTACGATGAAAACAAAGAGCTCATAGAGAGCAACAAAAGCATTGAAGCTTTTGCAAATTGTATCCAGAACTGCATCAAGCTCCAGATATTAAATGCCCAGACCAAATAGAAAAGCAGACCCAAAAAAAAACCTAAGGAACACTCCAGTACTCCATGTGCTGTCCTTCTGCTGCAGAACTGCAGTGTTAGTACTGAAACAGAACTGTGATTTTTGCAGCTCTGGCATTACAGTGACTGAGGTCCCTTTATCCCACGCAGATAAACCGTGTGTGGACAGTGACTGAAACCAGACTACAGCAAATATCCAGAAAATTACTCCCCATCAAATTTACCAATCCAGAATGTTGGATCTCACAACATCTTTTTTTTATATACAGGGGCACAACCAGCACCCACCAATGCACCCTTTCAAACCAATGCCCAGTGCCTGATGCTGCGACAACAAACCTTTAAACACTCTCTGATCAGTGCTATCTTAATATGCTGCAATGCTACCTGAGGAATTATTAGCTACACCCAAACATTCAAGACCTGAGAAACTGCTTCAGAAAGTAACCTCCTCTTATGAGGACTCCTTTAGTTGTACCAAAGTCCAGACACTTTATAGCCACAGGCAGAGAAAGCAAACCAAGCCTGTGAACAAAGCCTCGCATGGAACATCCCTGCAGGCCAAAGTCAGCACCGGTTTCTTACCTCAGAGTCAAACTCATGGATAGAAACAAAGGATAAAAGACAAATTTCCAGCTCTGGTTCTACAATTATTAAGTGCCTGGGACAGAAGCTAGGAAAAGAAATACATGGAGAAGTAAACAAGTTCAGTGCTCGAAAGGGGAGGAAGGATAGACCACTCCCATGAAAGGCACATAGCACAATTAAAATCTCCACTTTAAAAGCAAGATTTTTCTTAACTTCCAGTGATCCGAGTCACTAACTTGCACACACTTAGAAAACTTCCTTATTATGTGCAAGAGTCACAGAATTTTACATGGTACCAAACCACAGGCCACAATTGCAATTTGGCCCCAGTCTGACAGAACTCCAAGTAAAACATCATGCCAAAGCAACTCCAAAGCAACAATTTTCCCTGGAGTATATATATATACCACAGAACTCCTCTTAACACCAAAAAAAAAGTGACTTCATCTCAAAGTTTTAACTTGTCACCTGAGGCCAGCTGGCTACACTACATGTAGCTGCATGAATATTTAGATTCTCCGGATGAACACCTCTGGACACTATATACCAGTTTCTAACCATCTCTTCCTGGATCCTAGGTGACCAAGTCCATCAGCAGGGACTCCCTGCCACTGCCACCCAACTGAGCCATTCAGTCCCAACCCAAGGTTCTCAAAAAGCAATCATGTAGGCACCAAGTCCAGCTGATCAGACTGTGTAGTCATCACAAGCATGAAATTGAACACACCTGCTAAAAATGCTACCACCTATTCAAGTTTTACAGGATAACAGAAGTATTTTTGAGGCCTTCTTACTTTGTATTTGCAAAGACTTCAGAGAGCACAGAGATGATGAAAACACTTTGTCTGACATTACACACACACTTGATTTAGATGCTCAGCGGAATTAAGGTCAAGTATGGAAATCCAAATCAGAACTGAGAGCCTGTATGTACATGTGAAGCTCTAGCAGAGTAGAGTAGCTATGGCACTTTGTGATGCACTGTGTTTGGCTGCTAAACACTGCTGCAGAAGAGCAGTGCCCAAATGTCCTTACTTCAGCCACACAGCTGGTGGTGGAAGTCATGTTAGCCTGATGCACTCAGGGAAAGTCACCAACACTGCAGGCTCGAGACAACTTCAGCACTTCAGTCTAAAACTCCTTTCCAGCACAACTGCCCCAGCTCTCACCTTCTGTATAAAGTCAAACCTTAAATTCAGAACTACCACAGTAAGTATCAGTATCCTTCTTTTCCACTCTCAGAATAAATTAAATCTAAGTTGGTCAAAGTATTTTTAGCCAGTAGCATCTTCAACAGCTTGTTTTTCATATTTCCTACAATAAATGCTAGGAGCTTTACCAGTGAAAGAGTTCATGCTTGATTTCCTTTACCCCCTCTCCTTATTGTTGGATAAAAAATATATTAAGTTAGTTTAGAAATATAACATCAAAAATGCAGACAAATATGGAACATCTCATCAATGCACGCCTTCGTCTACAAGAACTATGAAGCCACACTTGAAAAGAGCGGCATCATTCAGCTTGATCAGGGCCCTGAGAACCTGACAGCTCCCCAGCCATCCAGTCTGGCTAACTTCCACAGCATTTCCACCAATTGGAGCATTTTTGCACAAGGAATCCAATCCAGTCTTGCTAGAACCTGCCCATCACCTTTTCCAACATTCCAGCTTCCTTCCCAGAGGAGAAGTTAATTTATTACAGGTATATTCCATGAAACATTCTGTAAAATTCCTTACAATAATAACTACAGGGGCTTTCCTTCTTTTTCTGTGGATCCCATCTTTCCTATTCCACGCAACACACATAAAAATGTTTCTCCACTGTCAAAGAAGCAACCATTCTTGTTAGGTGAAGAACTGTGGGATCCTAAAGTAATTCTGAAACCAATTGCTCATCATTCTACGAAAAGCCCATTAAATTCTTCACAAGTTTTCAATCCATATGTATCAGACCAAGTGTTACAGTGAACTGCAAAAATTGCCAAGGCCCAGAATGGAGCCCACCACCACCTGCCAGCCCCAACACAGGAAATCAAAGCAACCTGTCGTGGGACACAAGAGGGACATTCACAGTATGGCTGATTTGTTTTTAAACAACAACCCATGACTCTTAACCCTGCAAAATAAAGTCACAGGTTTGTCTTCAGACAGGTTATAAAACCTGCCTAGAATGACACAGAAAGTTCAAGCTGAACCAGTCTCATTGTCATCCACTGGGAAGCTATTCAAAGGAAGGAGGAAAAAAACAAGGGCCTTGTAGCTTTCCCACTGCTTCCTGCTGCTCGTACAGGTGATGATACAGGACATGTTGCAGCCTAAGAACCTGTTGCACTCAAACCCACCAGGCACACATTATTTCAGTCAGGAGGAAGTCCTCCCAGCAAAAGTGATGCCAGTGAAAAGGAAAAGGTTCCTCGCGAGGCCCTAAAGTTTCAATATTAAATATCCATCAATAAAGTAATCCAAATACATTGTCTCTTATTACATGGACAAAGACACAGTAGAAAGCAGCAGCTTCATTTCCTGTAGTTCACTGGGTTTCCCACAACAGGATCTGGGCAGTTGCCTAAATTTGAGATAACATCCCATGTATACATACTTTGGCTTAAATATAACCAAAACCTACATATAAAATTACAATATCTCATTCATGTTGTATGACTTCAATATCACAACATCATAAACATTTCTCTTAGCACTACTGCAGCTGGCAGACCTGAGTCAGTCTTTTAAAAATACAGAATTAAAAAAAAAAATCCAAAACAACACTTTGATACTATGTCCTGTAATTTGTCCCATCAGCTTTTCATTTTGAGAATAAAGCTTTTTACCAGTGCCATGGACGTTATGCTTTGTTCCCCCATCTTTGTAAGATACATGCATAGTCCTAATAGCAAAGAGGAAATTGCATTAAAAAAAAAAAAGGAACACTTTGACATTTTCCTCTAAATAGAAAAATTAACTGCATTTCAAGAAAATTAAGATCCAGAAAAGGCATTAAAAAAAACCTCCATACAGAACGGATTCTGCTGTCTTACCTTACAGCTCAATAAGAAATTTATATTATTTGGACAAAACTCAAGTCTTTTATAAATGAAAAAAATTATCATTTAGCATCAAAGGAAATAAATATTTAACTCAGGGTTTTCTCTTTTTCAGAAGTTTACTGTTATACAAAGCATGAAAGACCTCAAAGCAGGCTGATGGAGGGAGTGACTTATGAACAATTCATAAATGTTCTGGGAAGAAAAAACTAGGAAAGAGACACAGGTCCAAAAATAAAGGAAGTATGTGTTCCACTCCCAGTTTTGATACTTCGTGTGGAAGAGCAGCCAAATTACCTAATCTTTGTGCTTCATATCTTTCCCTCCCCACTGCTCCTGCTCCTCCCGCAACATCTTGTCTATTTAAGCTGTACAACTGCTCATGGCTAGAAGGGAATCTCAGCACACATTCAAACCGACCCAACCCTAACAAAATTCAGTCTCAATACAATGTTATGCTTCTAAGTCCCAGTGAAACGCCAACGATAAAAATGAATCAAAAACATAGTTGGTACCCGTGAGTCCTAATAAACCTCTGATCAGTCACTTCTACGACTACAAGGACATATTGTTTAGTTTGTGCTTTTAAGACAAGCAGGAAAATAAGCAGGGAAATAGAAGGAAGTTAGCGTTACCTAACACACGAGAGAAATAAATGTGAACTACATGACTATTCAGAGGGCCCGGCCCCGGGGGGCCGGGGGGGGAATCCGACTAATCTGACCGGAAAACAGGGAAACGCCGTCTGCCCTGAAGAGCCTCCACCCAAGAATGGGAATCCCGGTGATTCACAGGCAAAACCAGAAAAAGAAAAATCCCGCCGAGCTCTGTACAGGCGAAAACAGCAGCACTATAGGAGGAAGGTCTGCGTTAAACACACAGAGAGAACAAGCCCGTAGCTCAGTGTCAGGGGTCTGAGCGATCCACAGCGGGATATCGCTCACTGCCACCGGCAGAGCCGTGACCTACA
>VZRQ01007965.1:26999-90597 GCA_013397975.1 Machaerirhynchus nigripectus | reverse complement strand
CTTGGGATCAGCCCCTGAGGGAGCACAGAGCCCCGGCCATGCCTTGGGATCAGCCCCTGAGGGAGCACAGACCCTCGGCCATCCCTTGGGATCAGCCCCTGCGGGAACAGAGACCCTGCTGCCATCCCTTGGGGTCAGCCCCTAGGGCACCACAGCCCCTGCTGTGCTGCCATTCCTTAGGATGAACCCGGTGTGTTCCTGCTGCTCTGCGGGAGCGCGATGAGTCCCAGGTTAGACACTGGGATGGGCACATCACCCTCCCTCTGCAGCCCAAGCGCTTCCAAGGCTGGAGGTGACCTTGTTAAATTATTGATACCAGCAGGATTTAGAAATAAAGATTATTCTCCTTTAGGTCTGTGATTCTGCTGAACTTTGAGTACATGAAAATGAGGTGTCAGCTCTAAGCAGCATAAATGGAAGTGTTAATCCTAAGGAATCAGGGGCTCTCTGCAGTGAGGAAATGGGAAATACCATATGTATAACAAACTAGATCGCGTTTTCCAAATAATTTAACAAAAAGGCTAATTATGTCAAGATGATATAATGACTTTGGGAGCACAGATTGTCCAAAGAAATGTACAGTGAATGTACCTCTGGGAATTCATGAAAGGAAAGTTTTGTGCTCAAAGTAGTATTTGGAACATGGTGTCCAGGAAGACAAAACATAAACCTAAATCCCCTCAGTCCCTCAGAATTTTTTCCACCGTGGGGATTTACTCAAATCAAACTACTCTTACCAAGTCTGTATCTAAACCCAGATATCCTCTGTCTGGTTGAAGACACTAATTGTGTTACCAAATGACCCATATTTTTTGAAATGTTCTAATTGGTTTTCTGTCCAAAGGAAATATTTTACTTGAATAATAAAATGGAATGCAATCTTCTGTTTTGTTGCTTTAGTAAGTTATTACTAATTCATTATGCTGTTTATAATTAATTACTTTTTAAAAGTAGTCCTAGAATATTTTTTCTCTGGCTGTCTGTGGATTTTGTAGATGGGAGGCAAAATGTGATCCCTTCCCTTTAAAAGTAGTGATATGTAATATACAAGATATAATATGCACGACATAATTGTTTTCATGTACAAACAGCCAGCATCTCCATTTAAATAGCTCTTTGCTGTTGTAAAACTGAGGCTGGTGATGACACAGACAGGTCATTTTCTGTATGTACTGTAAGTACCCAGTGGAAACATCAAGGTTTGTCCTTTATCCTTCACTGTATCCCATCTCTCTCCCATGAGCACAGAGCTGGGGCCCCTGGACACAAGTGTGGCTCCTTCCAGCTGACATTAGAGCCACGCTGGGTCAGCCCGGTTATTCAAACATCTAATATGGTTATTCGAGTTTCTGTGGTGTAAGATGGGCAGATCCAGTGTCCTGATCACTGCACTGCCTTGGGGCTGAGGTACTTCTGAGCTCTGTCACTGACTTCATGCAAATTCCACACGGAAAAAACGTTGACAGCAGCTACAGACATGAAGTTTGAACCTTCCTTTGTAGCCTTCCAGCAGGTCTACAATGCAAGGGTGTTCTCATTTCACTACTGANATCACTGCACTGCCTTGGGGCTGAGGTACTTCTGAGCTCTGTCACTGACTTCATGCAAATTCCACACGGAAAAAACGTTGACAGCAGCTACAGACATGAAGTTTGAACCTTCCTTTGTAGCCTTCCAGCAGGTCTACAATGCAAGGGTGTTCTCATCTCACTACTGAAAACAATTCATTGCATCTCAGCATGGCACGCTTGATTTCCCAACCCACCCTATCATAATTGAATGCTGGGCCTTTGATGTAATTTTCTGATAAAACATCATGTTGTAATATCATCTGGGACACTGGCAGCATATCATTACAAGGACTTGTTAGAGCACTATTCTATAATGACGGGACACTTGAGGTTTGCTGTGAATTAGTCACTGGTTGAAGCTACATAACCAAACCTTCCAATCCTTTGTTCTACATGTTAGTCACAGTTTACTCCCTATCTTCAAATATACCACGCACATCAAAAAAAACCCAAAGATGCAAAGCCTCATCTCCTATCTCCATCCCCAGGAATGTTAGATTCCCCCATTTACAATTTCTGCAATTAAACATCTGTGGTAACTACATGAGACTAATGGGATGAGCAACATAATAGTGAGTAGTCTGGAAGGCACTTAACAAGAAAATATATTTACTTAAACAAAACTCTTCCTATACACAAAATGGGACATGTTACCACATATCACAGCCTCTTGTTTCTTGATTATGCACTGTTATCATTGCCAAATTACTGAAGCTGCTGTTCTGCGTGGGAGGTGGTAAAACCTTTTTTCAGAGACAAATAATTGGATCAGCTGAAGGATGTTGATAGTTTTATTTTCAGCTGGTTTTCTTCAATATTTCTGATAACATTATTGGTGCAGAAGGAATATTTGTCTAGCAGGCTGAGCAAGAGGTGTTGCTAGAGAGGTGTTAAAGGTCCTCAACGTAACTGTGAACAAAGCCCCAAAAATTCACAATTCATTTACTACAAACCAGCATCAGCGAGCATCAGGAACCCAGCTGATCACGGGACCCAGCTCTTCATGCCAGATCACTGTTCTAAGCACCAAGATTGGCTTCTCTGTATGTGAATGTTGAGACACACACTCTGCTCTCCCTACCCACAAACGAATCATGTCTCATCCTTTCAAATATAACCTTTCTTTACCAGTCAGTGTTGTCTTTTTGTATTTAACAAAGTGATTCGCTTCTCCACCTGACAGAGACAAAATAAATATCACTGGTTTTAACCTCCGCCTTCAGTCATCAGTGACCTAATAGTGGTCTTATATACCTGGATGCTTCATTCTCCAGTCCAACACTCCAGCATCCAGAATTTCACATTTCAAGGAAAACTGGCTGAAGAAAACTGCATTTAGAACAATCAGTAACAGAAATTTTCTCATTTGTGTCAGTTGTTTTCCCTTAGTATCTATCTGTCATCCTAAAATGGGTTTAGGTCAGAACTCTCTGATTTCTTCCCACAAATGATTAAGTTTGCACGTGGAGAAACAAACCTCTGGAATACATTCCAAACCTCTGGTGCAGCACATTCTCAATTGCTGGTAGAAAATTCAGTTTGTGTTAATTTTAAAATGTGTTAAATAGAGATCAAACAGATCTTTTTTAATCCATTCCTTATAAATCATTAAGGAATTACATTCTTCTTGGGAAACACTTAATATTTGGATTTGCATCTGCCATTAACATCCTGGAACATTTAGTACAGATTTCATTTCTGTTGACCCAAAAATACCAGTGAATTTTGATGGGCCTGACTGGGAAGGTTCTACTTACTTTGGCTTCAAACAGGTAGACTTTCAATAAGTTTTAATACTAAGATATGATGATAGATCATGATTGTAAGTGTATCTTAATTAATTTAAATTTACTTTATTAAATTAAATTCATTTCACTTTAATCCACTCAACCATTCTATGGAATCAATGGAGTTAGTCAAAAGAACTAATTTTTGTGAAAGAGCATTTAAGTACTCCCTCAAAGAAGCATAAGTGCCAACATCAGTATAAATTTATTCTTAACAGGATTCCATCCTGGTTTACAAAAAATAGAGTCAGAAGTGGGCAAATATCTTTCCCCACATATTGCTCTGATGATATTTCCATCCAAATTGCAAACTCATGCCAATTTTGAAGCTGGTTTTTATGCCACTGACAACTTTCTAATGCTGAAATAAAAGACACATCTGTGGTGATAAATCTCTATTTTAAAGCTTTCCATAGAACCTTCCACCAAAATCATAAGAGAGAAATTATGTGTGTGTATCCCCTCCAAAGGTAGAGGAAATTTATTTAATTTCCATGAACACAAAAGGAAAAGCAAAGTTATGATTCTTGTGTAAAGAAGCTGTTGTAAAACTTTCTCAGCTACATTAGAAATTCCTTCCACCCTCTCCTATTTATTTTTACATTAAACTGTGTGGACTATTACATTTTGCTCCAGATGCAGCAAAGCAGGACTGAATAGAGTGAGAAACCATTTAACCAAACGAATGTCTGATGCAGTCCTGATCTAAATATACATTGTATGTGTGTCAAGGGGAAAAAAAAGCAAACCAGAAAGGATATTCTCACAAACAGACCGAGTAAGAAGCAAGAGATCAAACAACGAGGCTGCAGTTCAGCTTCTCCTCATGCAATACTTTCATTAAGGCAATAGTTGTGGAAGCTGCTCAGCAACTCTCAAGAACTTGTCCTATCCGAGACCGCTCAAAAAAGCAAATGTCGCTGCGTGAGGCTCCGGGTGTTTTTGCACTGGAGGTGTAGGTGACAAGAACAGCACTTCTGCCAAGGAACAGTTCAGCACCACTTCTGCCTAAGTGTAAGGGTTTAGTAAAACTACCTACAAGGTACAGAACCAGGCAGTGCCTCTGAGAAACAAACCATCTCCAGGCTGCAGAACGCTCCTGTAATTAGCTGTGTTTAGCTAAGTATTTGCTGATGTAAACTCTGCTTACACAATGCCAGAAAAGCATTGTCTGCTTCCAAACCTCTTGAACAGCAGAAATCTCTTCATCACAAATCCTTTCAATAAAGGAAGGCAAACTTTGGAGCACAAGATAAAATATGATTTGCATGTCTCACTAAATAGGAATTCTAATACTAAATTTTGATGAGTGTTATATGTCACCACTTGAATGTGTCACCTGTTAAAAGACAAAAATTGTTTGGAGTCCTATCAAACAGGGAATTCTTGATCAACCTGTTTATTAAGGTAGTCCTTTCAATTTCCATACCACTTTATACCTAACTTTATAGAAAACAAGCAAGAAAAGGTCTCATACAAGTACTAGTTCTCATTACACTGAGCAAGCTGAAACTCATGGAAGATTAAAGGACAGCTTTTTACATATGCTGGCACTCACCTTTCATTTTAAATATCTTTAATAACCCAATCCTATGCAACTGCTCTAAAATTAAACCAGAAATTAGCTTAGACCTCTTGCATTCCCTCTCAACAGTCACTGGCTTCCACACTTAGTTTTAGTGAAAGCACAAGCAAAGGCTTCAGGCTAAGGACCCCTCTGTGTATGGGGGGGAAGCTCATCCCAACTTGGAAATAATTTCGAATACTGACAAAAGGAATTTTTGAAAGAAGAACTTGGATCTGGAGGGCAGATCCAGAAAAAGATAAAAGAACAGAGTAAGGAAGCTGCTAACAGAGAGACAGCTGGTGTCTCGACGCTTTCAGCTGAAAGCTTCCAAGCACACGTGGAAGAAAAGCACAAGGATCCAAGATTTAGAGGAAGGTGCAGTTCATTGCAGCACTGCAAGGGAAGGATGTACCTTGTACTGAAAGGTTAATGCTTTCTTATGTATTTTTCTTATGTTAATGAATGTTGTCTTCCAGAGCACTGACATTTCAACATGACCAATTACACAGAGAAGAATTGAGTGAATCAAGAGAAATTAAGCAGGATCAGGAAGAATCTTGTCCATTAAGGAAGCACAAACCAATATATCCTGCATGTGTAAACTGGAAAACAATTTTTTTCATGTTTTCATTATTTTTAATAATTATTGGTTCAAAAGGTCACAGAGCATGAACCATTTACAGAAGGTAGCAAGTGGTTATAAATTTCTGTACTATTTGGTAATCAGAAGAGAAAGAGGTATAAAATACCTCAGTGAAAATTTATTACAGAGAAAGCAATAAAAACCAAGAGCAAAGCTTGTGCCACAGACAAAGAACAACTCACTAAAAACAAACATCATATGCATTTTAAAAAACCTTGTCACTCATAAGGCCAGCACCTTATTTTCAAGGTTTACTTATTAACTTGTTCCTTACAAAAACAGACCTGAAATGTGTAGCTCATTTTCCTTATCCTTGCAGTCTGAGAGTCCAAAGATCATCCAAGAATCAAAGCCCTTCTATCTTCCACAATCCCTTTATCTTTTTAATAAAGCTAATCCAACATAAACAGGTTCACAAAATTATTTGCATTTTGTAGTCTTACAGGTGAAGTTGCTTTGCTTGTAGGATTATAAAAACCAGACAGATAAAAAGAGAGTGAGAATTTAAGCAAGGCTCATACCCACTGTAACTGGTTTTCCAACCCCAACACTAACTCAGCTCAACTCACCATGGGGGATATTTTTTCCTGCCCCTTATTACAACATTAAAGGAGCACTGTGTGTCCTTCAGTCTGCATTATATTGTTTTAGCCATATCCTACAAGGGAGTGGAGCTGCTTTTGTGATTGACATTACTCATGTGTGCCAGGATATGGAGAAATACATCTCATATTTTTACTGATGAACTTTAGGAAAACCCAGGGGATGAGCCCACCTTTTATAAGCATGAGCTACCTGAGAACAAAAGGCATTTTTCAAAATGCTCACCTCCTCACCTTGCTGCATTTCAAACCTTTGATTAAAGTGAAAAGGTCTAATCTCATTCATTAAATATCAAGAGTTAGGATTTTGCTCTCCAATCCCAGAAAAGGAAAACTGGTCCAAATAAAAAAATGCATTTATCTTTATGGGGAACCAGTGTTTTCTTTTGATATCAAAGCAATGTAAAAACCAACAAATATACCTTAGTGGGATGTTTATGGTATATCAGACAATACAGAATCTAAATGACTTCTGAAGAGTAGAAAGGGGTTTGATGACAATTTGCTGACTATATATGAATCTCATGAATCAACCTCTATATACACTAAGCAATCAGGAATCAATGGTAACTGGAAAATACATTTTGTTTTTCATATTTTCAAATGTAAATTATTGGAACATGAAGGAAATTCAGTCTAAAGGTCCAAAGCTAATCAAAACCCGTGGACTGTAGTATGTTCAGCAGGAGGATCTCTTTCATATCTGTACACAATACCAAAAGGATGTGGGCTTTCAGTGCTGTGAACTCCAGGGGGTACAGTGACTATCACTGTATATTGAGAAAAAACATCGTAAGAGATTGAACTAGATGTGAAAACAGTTATCAGCACCTTTGCCAAAAGTTTAATTCCTCTGCAAGTGTGTGCTACCAGGGCTAAGTAATTTTGACCATCCAAATGGTTTTAGAACATGGCAGGTGACAAACCTCTTCCAAAACATTAGAAAATGCTAATATCACATCTGCTTAGAACTTCCTTTAGTGCAGAAGCAGACTAGGAAGTTTCAAAATAACAAAACCCCCACAACCCAATGTCATAATGTACTACATAAACATGAAGAATTATTTCCTCTTGGGTTATGGGCATGTGCCATCAGCACACTGCTGGAAAACTGCCTAACAAGCTGACAGCTTCTGAATTACCCTTGTGTGAGCACAGCTCAGGATATCTATTTATAAAGTCATACCACAGGTGTTGCCTACAGTGGGATATTACAACAAGCAGCAGTTAAAGAGCTTTTCTCATTTTGATGCGACCCAGGTGCTCGGTTGTGCCTTATCAGTCTTTCTAGTCAGTGCTCTCAATTAGAAATTTGGAGAGCCTGGCATCTGGCACAGGAAGACAACAGAAATGAACATTACCATTTCCCAGGGGTCATGGATTAAACATGGCTTGCACCTGCTCTGCTTACTGCTGAGCTGGTAAAAGCAAGATTATCACTTTTACCCTTTCATTGGTTAAATTTTACAGCTTAACTAATCACCAAAGTATGGACCACTTTTTAATTTGACCCAAATATAATCTTTATCCCACACAAACCATTAGACATATTTATTTTTCCTAAAGGCATGTCTCAAAAATGCTGAATCACTGAATGTAGGTATAGAAAATGTTATTTTTATCAAGCAAATTAACACAACTCACATTACATTCCTACACATTAAATACTCCTGTCACACACGAAAATATTCCAGTGCTCTCTGTGCATAACATCAGTGTGTGATATTGGATTTTTCCTCTGCCTAGATTTGCTTATAGTTGGTGGAGAACAGGATAGTTACAAGAGCTTTCCTCTTCACTGCCTGGTCCCACCACTGGCAGAGGGCTTGGACACACATCCCTGCTGCATTGTGCTTTTCTCCAGCTGGCAAACACGAGCCTGGCAGCCATCTGTTAACATTCTCCATGCTGATCCAGATTCCCTGCCTGGGCAGACCCACTGCAGAGGAAATATCCACTCTGAGGATTCCTGGTCTCATGTACTGCGGGCCTCATCCTGTAGACGAGGTGCTAATGGGAGAGAAAGTGGAGAAGTGTGCTGGTTTGGCTGGGATAGAGTTAATTTTCATCACGGTAGCTGGTATGGGGCTGTGTTTTGTATTTGTGATGGAAACAGTGTTGATAGCACGAGAAGTTTTTGTTATTGCTGAGCAGAGCTCACACAGAGTCAAGGCCATTCCTGCTCCTCACACCACACACCAGCCAGGGGAGGGGGGTGCACAAGGAGCTGGGAAGGGACACAGCTGGGACAGGTGACCCCAAATGACCCAAGGGATATCCCAGACCACAGAGCTTCATGCTCCATGTTTAAAGCTGGAGGAAGAACAGAGAAGAGGGGACTTTCAGAGTGGTGCCATTTGCCTTCCCTTTGTCACTGTGCCTTTGTCACTGTTCCATGTGTTGGAGCTCTTCTTTCCTGGGATGGCTGAAATTGACTGCCTGTGGGAAGTGGTGAATGAATTCCTTGTTTTGCTTTGCTTGTGTGTGTGGATTTTCTTTACCCATTGAACTGTCTGTATCTCAACTCATGAGTTTCCTCACTTTTACCCTTTCAATTCTCTCCCCATCCCACCGGGGATGAGTGAGTGGCTGCAGGGGGCTGAGTTTCCATCTGGGGTTAAACCACAGCAAGAAGGAAGGTCTCGTAGAACATCAAGCTGATCATTGCAAGGCAGGAGATCCTGTGTGTGCCCCATCATCACCTGCCAAAGACTCCCACAGAGATCTGAACAGCACCAGTTACAGCCTGAACCCAGGCTCACGTCTGCACACTCTGGTGCTGTGGCACTTATGCAGGTGGCTCAGTTAATGCACACAGTTCTCCTTAGAGAGCAAACTCTGAGTGAGAAACACACAGGAGCTCTGCCACAGATGGGTTTAGTGTCCAAAGATCTCACCAAGGGACATTGTTTCCCATAGATGCTCTAACTTCTTTTCTGCTCTGTCATTCCTGTCCTTGTCTGAAATACACTTTTTCCACTACTGAGAAATTCAGCACCTCTCCAGATGGCTCTGGCTATTTTCTTCCCTTAAGCAGAGTTTTGTGCTGCTGTACAGGACTGCATGCCATTACAGAATATCAGAGAAAGTATGTTTAGTGCTGTACAATGAAAGTACAATGCCCAGCCCATTGTTAGAGACAAAAATCTAAATAAGACATAGATATGAAGGTCACCATTTGGAACACAGCAGGTACATAATAACTTATGGATTTGCTGATCCTGTGTTGAAGGAATCTTGCATTTAATGATTTCTAGGTACATATAGTTCATTCACATAGAGAAAGAATATTCATCGGTTCAGAGGACCAATAAATCAGTTGTTGTACACTGAAAATGGATTGACAGCAAACACTAAACCAGTTATGTTTTATTTTACTGCTACTGCACAACAAGCAATTAGCATAAGCACTAGTGATAATTACGAATTAAAATATGCAATTGGTCATGCATTTTGTGTATGTAATTTTGAGTCTAATTCATCATCTGGCCTGGGAAGAGCTATCATATATAGCCATGTTTATTTACAGAAAGAGACTTACACTGCAACTGATTGTTTTGTGCAGTGATTTCAACATAAAGGAGACACAGTCAAGCAGATTCAAAGTGGAACAGTCATTCCTGTGTTCTCTGTCCACTGCATTATTATTGATACACTTTTGCTTTTTGCTTCATGGAACCATATTTGGCAGAAGAACTCAGGCTCCTGCCTGATCTTAACAAAAATAGAAATCACTGAGGAAGGATGGAACAGACTTCCACAGATAGATTTGCACACGATAGACATACATGTGTAAGAATGCATATAAAATCCCAATGGAACAATGTCTACATGGGTGCTACTAATTCTGTAAGCCTTTAAGCTACCAACAGAACCCCTCGTTGATTCTGCCCTTTGTTTAACTGCTACAGACCTCAGTAGCAGTTCCGGCCATTCACAGAGTGAAGGCTCAGCCCTGAGACGCTGATAAGATGTTGCAGAGATTACTAGAAAGGAAGAAATACACCCACTTAAAAAGAACGTGGAAGAAAACAGTGCCTTTCAAATGGAACTACAAGAAGCAGAAATCAGAGTCTGTGGCTATGTTTAGAAGCACAATATGATCCTATTTACGCAAGGGCCTCAACCCAAACAGGTTGAGGAAACTCCCATTCCCAAAAGTAGGAAAAGAAAATGTAACTTGCATTCACTTAAGTCTCCTCTCAGACTTGCTCATCTTTTATTATACAGTTTGTAGATAATTAGTTCCTAACTGAGAAATTAAAGATGAAGCACACGAAGAGTGAAATAAACACATTATGGGAATGAGATGAGAACCTAAGGAAAATTTCATATCACATTTCCTGAAAGTGAGCTTCTGTCAGAAAGATGATCATGACTGCATTAACAAGCCCCCTAGTTATTCCCAGCAACATGACTTTCAACAGCCTTTGAAACACGTAATGACAGCTTTGCAGTATTAAAGCTTAATTTGGGGTGAATAGAATTCTTCCTTGATTTTTCTCTCCACAGACTCTGATGCAATTAATTCCCCTGACACTGCTGCTTATAAAACCAGGTAGGTCAAGTTAAAGCAGTTAATAACAAGTATGTGTGGACCACAATATCTTTCCCCCTGCCTGCAGTATCCTGTGCATAGTTTTACATAGAATCAATTGACTCTTGTTAAAAATACTACATGGTTCATGTAATAAGAGGCTGGAATTCTTGATTTTACATAAATGTACATTAACAGCCTTAAGAAGAAAATTGCTGCAAGGCAGAACTTTATGTAGCTTTCAGAAATGAGAACTGGATCTAGGTCAAAACTGAAGCTTTAAATAAATACCATAAATAAATTGAAGTCTAGACTGTCTAAACAGGAAAGATTATTCTGTGTTTTCAGTGACATGTAGTTCACATTACAATACAGTTTTGAACAAGAAGTCTGTGATCACTCATAAAATATTTCCCCTAAATGCTAATGAATCTATGGTGAACTAAAAAAACAGCTAAGATACTGGGATCTTCCCTTCTGCTCAACCCTCAAGCAAACATCCCCTGGAAACTCACATTGTGCATCTTCAGATTATAGAATGAGATGTGAGGTATTGAATAAGGCTCCTCTATCCCACAAGCCAAATAAGTCCTTGCACTTTAGTTCTGCAGTCAGAACTTCGACCCAGTGCTGACTCATGTGCATCTTACAGGGTCACAATCCTGCTTTGGTAATGCTGCCTGCCAGTCAGAAGGAGAGTTTCCACTGCAAAGTTTATTTTATCAAAAAACCAGTGTGACTATAATGCTTTGAAAAGACCTGGATTGATGCTGTGGACTGCAAAAAGCTGAATTACTAATTGCCTTGACTGTAAAGGCACCAAAACAACATGTTTTTGTAAACCAATCAGTCATCCTGAATTGGACCTGGGACATATATTGGCAGTTAGGTACTATTAAAATACAACTGGTATTAATTACAGTATCATTAATACTGTTGTATCCTTGCCATCTCTATTAAGCTGTCAGACATACTGCTGCATGTGCAAAACTCCCCCTGAGCTGGAGCCGAGAGATGATGTTCAGAAGCAGAGAGCAGGTTGGCCCAATTTTCTTCATCAGTGTTTAATTAGGGTACTATTTGCAGTGACACTGCCCAAGAGCTGAAATCATGGACAAAACCCTACCTACCCAACGGGGCTTCCAGCCCAAGCAGCATTGCAGACTGCACAGAATTATTGCACAGAATTGCTGCAATGAATCACACAAGCTGGACTTTTTCACCAGTTTTAGGTGAGACTCCTGTTCGCTCTCCATCCTAAAACTGTAGACACAAGAACAAGTGTTTATTTCAGCAGCTACTTCCCACGTTCAATTCTTCCCCCAGGTGAAACCACCTCCTGTCTCAGCCACCTTTCAGCACAGACAAGCAAAAGGAACTGTTAAAAGTGCAGGTGCCTCACCAAGACAATGAGAAATTTCAGAGTTTCCTGACATTCTGCTGGTGGGAAGAAGGCCTGTACACTTTGTTATCAGTAGGCCAAAAATTCTCTGCCAGCCATTCTGTCTTCTGAGAAACTATTGCACTGGTGGTATGGCTTTAAACCACATTGTCCTTTTGCAGTAATCAATCCCCAAACTCCTCAAAAGATCTGCCTCTGACCAAACATCTCTTAAAAAAAATATTCTGAGCATGAAACAGCCCGCAGAAATACCAGTGGGACATTTCAATACTAAAATTGCTGTTCCTATCCTCTCTGTTGAGCAATGACCTCCTAATACTCTCTGAGAACTACTAATTAAGACCTACTAAAGCATTTTGCAGATACAATGTGCCAGGTAAATGCCAATCCTTTCTGTAACATACTACAGTGGAAAGGCAGGAGAACAGCAATAAGGAAACATAGTCAAAAAGTGTTACCAGATAACAGGAGAGTTATTGTATCTGGGTTAATAATGTTGCAGTTAAAGAACTGTTCTTGCTACATGGAGAAATGCAGAAGCTCTGACCAGAGCTGCTGAAATGGAACTGCTGGCCCTTTGAAGAGAACTGAGACTATTTTTGATCTGATGGAATGGTTTGAAGAAGAATCAGATACAAACTTTTCACTCTTTCTCCAATTCACCGAACCTTTTGCTGCTGTCCTCCTGTCTAGTTTTATTTTACATCTCTGAAAAATTAAGCACTATGCATTGCAGCCAGTGTAATAGGTGAAAAGGGAGACCATTCCTCGAGCTGCAAGCCTAAGTCTCATCCTCATGTAGGAGACAAGAACCGCTCTCCAGACTGGCTGCTATGCTTTGCCTTCAGGCTCCAGCCACAATGCGTGCTGCCCTTAAGCTATTATCTAATCTAGAAATGCACAATATTTACTTTCTCAAAACAGTTGCTCTTGAGCCTATGATGGCAATTCTTCATTGTGCAAACATTTGGAAAATGCTTTGCATCATCCAGCTCTGTCTGGAGGCACTCCCAGCCACAGCAACTGGGTGTGTGCAGACACGAGTGACTGGGGCCAAAAGAACTCCAGCAATGTCGTTTCTCAACACGTCCTTCATTTTTTGTTTGATGTTGCAGTCAGTGCCAAGGAGCAAATCTCTGGTGGATTCAAGGGATCAGGTATGTAGGAGAATATTTCTCCCCTGGCTCTGCCGAAATTTATAACCTCAGTGAATGGCCTCACAATGTGGCTAAAATAATTTCTCTGAAGAACAAGTTAAGACATGCAGATTAGCTCAAGTAGATCACTCCATAGGAAGTGCCTTGACTATTCTCACCGGCTGTGAATTCCAGAAAAATACTTGAAATATGACATCCACAGCTGAACAAATCAATAAGCACAAAACCCAGTGTTTCTGTACTCTTTCTTCGTATTAATACTTCTCTACAACAATCCTGAGAGGGTAGTCAGGGCTTGAGGACCTGTGGAGTCAGGGTGTTCACACAGGCAGCTAAACTATCAAATGTCTATTTTCAAGTCATCTTTGATTGTGGAAAGTGTTTGGTTACCATCTGGGCACCAGCAGGGCACAGCCCCCCCGTGCCTCACACAGGACATGCCCTGTCTCCCTTGAAAGTTGTCTTGCACAGACAGAATGGCAACGTCAAAGGCAAGATGAGATATCAGAAGCTCATCAGCAACTTTGCTGGAGCATGGAGAGGCCTTCTGCTTTTCTGCTGAGAACAGAATATTCCCACTAATGCAGTATGCAGGGAGTTTGTTAGGGAAGACAGAAATGAGAGGAGAGGGAGGGTGTCACTGAAGGTTGAGGAAATGGCTGAGTGTAACGACATCTGTGATTGCACTGACCAAACAAATTCTGTTTGGGTGGAAATTTCTCGGACTGGAGATGACAAAAACTGCCCCAGTAGGATATTGCTGAGGATCTTTTACAGCCTCCTTCCTCTATTTGAATTTGAACCTAAATTATGAGGTATGTAAAATTACAGGAAAGTAATAACTGCAATTCTTTGTTTAAGGAAGACTTTAACTTCCCAGACCTAAAGCAGAAAATAAATGCCACCAGATGGAAGAGCTCCATCAAAGACACAGGCATGGTGTAGGGTGGTTTTCTTTAATAATAAATCAGCTAACAAGAGATGGTGTTGCTTGAGAATCAGCAATGATCCTTTGCTTTGACATTAGGCTAATAACAGATGGGAATGACATATAAACGAAGCTGTAGTATAACAGAAATTACAAGTCTTAGGAGAAACAAAGTATATTTCTTCATGCAAAAAACTATTGAGGAATACATACAATCTCCTCCCGAGCATACTGAAATAACTGGTATCTGAATTTACAAGTGAAAGCAGCCAGTGTTTAATGAATTTCAATGAAACCTTGCCTAGGACTTCAGCATTGCAAATACAATGTTTATATTCTGAAATGTATTTTTAGAAAGTATACATATTCTAAAACGTATTTTAAAAATTCAGTATAATGCCAAGTCTTAGAACAAATTTTGAAGGAAAGAACAATTAATTGTAGGGAGGCAAACAGAATGTGAGAAAACATACTTGGTTTACCAGAGCAGAGGCTATCAGACTGAGCTGGTGTATCTTGAGTAAGATAACTGTCTCTCCAGAATGAAATAATGCAGTGGGCTCAGTCTATTGAAGGTCAAACAGAACATTTGGTACAGTGCTCTGCAGGAAATCATTACTGAAAGTGGAGGTGATAGGGATTAATATAAAAACAGCGTGAAGAAGGAGCAACAGGTTATAATATAACAGGAGTTACAAGAACAGAGCAAATTATGGATGGCATTCCTCAGGGCTCACTCTTTGGAGCACTACCATAGAATCTACATTTCCATGAACTAGGAACATAATCAAGCCCAGCCTCAAAAATTGTGCATGTGATAAAAAGCTGGAAGTTATTGCCAGTCCTGAGGAGGACCAGATCACCACACTGGAATTAGATGACCTTCTTGCCTGCGACGATAGAAATTTAATAATGTGAACTGCAAAGTCATGTTCTTGGGATTCATCAGCTGGAAGCAACAGAGAAGGAAAAAGATCCGAGTGTTCTGATAGACTGACAGTGTGACAAATCTGCCAGTACAACACAGCTGTGGAAACAGAAAATGTGTTCAGATGGGTTAGGTGAGATTTTTAGCAGAGAAGGAAATATTGGCACTTTTAGACAAGGCATTGGTAAGATTTTGTGTGAAATATTTATACAGTTCCTGTCAACAGTGTTGAAAAAGATTAGCTTAAACTGGAATCAGTGCAGACTGGCTATTAGAGCAATTACAGAATTAGCAGTCTTAGGGAGAGATAAAAAGAACATGACTTCTTCAGTGTGACAGTGGAGGAACAATATGCAAGTCCTTTATAAAAATAGATCTATGCAAGTCCTTTATAAATAGATCTTTAGATAAATAGAGTGGGAAAAGAACTAAGTTAAAGGTTAACATGACTGTGAGATAAAATTTTTATAAGCTGATCAACAGCATATTTAGACTGAAAACTATAGAAAACATTTCTAGCTGTTGATGGATATCACACATTTGCATGGTCTTTCAAAGGGAACAGTAAGGGCAAAGAACCTAAACAGTCTTAATACAGAACATGATGTTCCCACAGAAGAGTGGCATAGCTAAGAAAATGAGTCTGTGGGCAATAAATGTTTGGGATACACCAAAAGAGGCTTGAAACAAGACTAGACCTCTCTTGTTCTGTATTTCTTGTGTGTGGAACCCAGGCTTCACAGAGTTTTCTGATTGCCAAAGTGTTCCCCTAGCAAGGGACCAGCGGGGTCCTCCCAGCACATCCTCATTGCTGCACAGGTTAGTTTCTGAGGTTTTTTTCACATTTCTCTGAAATACTGGGCCTTTGCCAGTTGTTCAATTTCACCTCCAAAAAACGAAATCTGCCCGGGAAGTGCAGAGTGCATTGGATGAGACATAGCCAAATGATGTATTTCTCCTCCCAGGCAGCTGGGATTTGTACCTGGGTGCCCTGATGTGTAGAAGGATGTGTGTTGGTGTGTAGATGGACCAGCTCTTTCTCTCCGGCCCCTTCTGTGGCACTGGAGCACCCAATAGTGCAGGGTGGCTCTCCCTTTTCAAACATAATGCATGCTGTTCCATTGCCCAAACTAATCATTGGATGGCATTTTATTCTCTTCAATCTTATGGCTGAATTTTCATTCCTTAAGTGCCTGTTTTTTCTATTCTTTTCTATTTTTCTATTCCTTTTTCTATTCTTGCTTATATTGGTATAAATCTAGAGTAACTGTCCTATAGACTGGCCCTTGCTAACTGAAATTAAACGTGGGTTACAGAGGACTGGAGAAACTTGGATTGCTTATTAAGTTCTTCTTAAATACCCTTTGCCTCCTAAGACTTCTATTCAGCATCAGCTGCTCAGTCCCCATTCTCAGAGTTATTGATTCTGCTCTTTTATCACAGTATGGAATGCGATAAGGAACTCCTGCCGTGAGGCTGTGGAAGGTCAAGGACGCCTTTTCTGCACCTGCCAAAGGTGATTCTCTGAAATGCTGCAGGGTGGCTGAATGTCTGTATTATTCTTTTCTCTACAGTTATCATCTTCCCCACCCTATGTTATGAGGAAAGAAAGCCAGAGTAGTTACATAACATGTTCTCACCAGGCAGACAAATAATTGCTAATGTTGTGTTTATTTGTTTCCATGTCAAACTGAAGAAAAAGCTCATATCCCACTGTGAACTACCTGGCCAAACGTAATTCTTTCTTTTATGTCTGAGAAATATCTACATCATCTCAAACATTTGTGGAAATAGTATTAGTACCAGTAACAACAACACATGTGCCATGGTTTGATCTCACTCTGTTATGTTGCTCTTCAGCCCCTTCCCAACGATATCAGAATATGACTCTGGACGTTCTCACACAGCCCACTGGGGTTTTCCACCACATGAAATCTTTTCTTATTTTTCTGGAGTTTCAAACACAAAATTGGTATGAAAAATTCTGATTTAATCACAATATGCCGTGTAACTTGCAGCCTGTCAGGATAAGGTGATTTTTGTCTCTTAGAATAAGCATAATTCCAATAGGCCCTGCCTGTGCACTTAGACACTCCTGTGTCCCAGTGGATATGGCACTGCAGGATATTTCCAATACCAAAGAGCTGCTTTGTTTGAATTGGGTTCTTCATTCATTTGAGGATCCTGTGTCTGTCTACGTAATGTAACATCAGGTTTAGCATGGGAGATACGGTTCAGGTAGTGATGCCAATGGGAGCCTTTCACAGCTTGATGAGAGAACCAAGACTATAAGGAAAAATCTTTCTGGAAAACTGAACCTCCACTGCAGAGAAATGCACGAGGAAAGACGGCAGTGGGATGAAGGACCACTGAGACACCCTGGCAGGATGGAAGGGTTCTGTCAGAGCAGCTCTGTGCTCACCTGAGGGAACCAGAGGAGTCACAGACAGAGGTGACACAAAACAGCAGAGCAGCTGGAAGGGACAGCCCTGGAAGCTTCCTTGAGCTTGCTGCTGGTATTTTGTCCCTCGATTTTTGCACTGCAGAGCAGGATTTAGTGACCTCTCAACAAATCCTCATTTCCATCCTCCTGGCTAACTCAGCAGTGTGAGAGGGCAGTTTTTCCATAAAATACGATTTACAAATGTTTCTGGAGGCTCGATTCTTTTCTTGCTTAGGACCTCAGCTTGTCTGTGCCGCTCGCAAGCAGAGCCCGGCGGCTGCCGAGAGTTCTGCGGGAAGGCAGAGCTCAGCACCTGATCCCGCCGCCTGATCCCGCTGCTTCCCGGCCCCGAGGGACGACCCAGCCACGCTCCCTTCCCAAAAGCCCGCGGCCGCAGCACGGCGGACACGAGGTGGCGCTCAGCAGCCTCCCAGCGCCGGGAGCGGGGCATTCCCGACGGCGGGAATTGGGCATTCCCAGCGGCGGGATGTGGAATTCTGCATTCCCAATGGCGACAATTGGGCGTTCCCAAAGGCGGGATGTGGAATTGTGCATTCTCAACGGTGGGATGTGGAACTGGGCATTCCCAACAGCAGGAATTGGGCATTCCCAACGGCAGGATGTGGAATTGTGCATTCCCAACAGCGGGAATTGGACATTCCCAGCGGCAGATGTGGAATTGTGCATTCTCAACGGTGGGATGTGGAACTGGGCATTCCCAACAGCAGGAATTGGGCATTCCCAACGGCAGGATGTGGAATTGCACATTCCCAGCGGTGGGATGTGGAATTGTACATTCCGAAGGGATGCAGAGCTAGGCTGGGGACAGGCCAGAGGCCGGGAGCCAAGCTGGGCAAGGACTGCACACTCTCAGTCCTTGAGCAGGTGTTTCCTACATCAATGCAAATCCTCCACGTCTAAAGGCTTTACATTTTAAGAAGTCTCACGAAGTGTAAGAAATGTATTAAGGAAGCACAGTAAGAGAAAGAAAACTGGGGGAGCCAAGAGACATCTTAATGCTCTGGTATCAATCCTGCCAGAGCTTGTAACTCAGCGTTTGCAGGTTACCAGCCTTGTCCTGTTCTTCCTGCCAGGCTCAGACAGCAGCAGCTGAAAGGAAAAAGGTGAGATCACCTCCAGTGTGTAGTACACAACAAGATCTTGTTCACCTTTTCACTCTAGTTATTTTTCTGTCTTTTGGTCATTTCCTGCTCCCTGCTTATTTATTTCTCTTCAGTCTCCATTCTCCGCTTTGGCTGTGTTGTCTCTCAGAAAGCACAAAGGAAGAGGACTCAACAAGCCAGGCCCTGACAGACAAGTCCAATACTTTCATCTCCCCATCTTTGCCACCATGGCTGCAGGAGAGCCCCACTGCAGAGTGCAATTCAGGGATCTTCTGTCCTTCCCTGCAGCCTGAAAACCAGCCTTTGTTTGGGAACTTACATTTACATAAATATCGCAGGGAAGGAAAGACTGATCACAGTGAAACCTTCTCCCTAAACAGTTCTTTACTGTGATCACTCCCTCTGTTACTTCTCTTTGTTCTGTACAAGCAGGTCAGGTCACCTATGCTTCAGTCACATAATCATGTCCACATGCATCACATGCAACACGTGCTACCTGTGCTGGTACCAGCTGGGCAAGATGAGGTATCTGTATTTATTTATATTGTATTTCATCTTGGAACAGGTGGTCTCCCTGATTTCCTGGCATCACCAGCATGTGTGAGGCCCATTCTTTCATGCACTGACATTCATGGCTGCTGTAGTTGTGTGACTTATCCCTCGGTAATGCCAACTAAATCAAAGTTATGTTTATGCATAAGAACTGCTTTATTTTTCAGGCATCCAACTTTAGTGCAGGCAGTTCAAAAATGCTTTCCCATCTTTTCTCCTTAATACCTTTTCGAAATCTGATTAGTGCATTATCCCTTCTATTCTAGCAGGACCAGCCTCTAAGCAACAGAATTCACTCCTCTCTTCCATCCTATTCTTATGACATTTCCTCTCAGGCAAATCTTGCTGGCTCCAAGATCACAGAGAACTCAAAAAATAATCTAATCTGCAAGGCCTGACTGTCAAGTAGGTGCAGAATTCTATGAGTTTGCACACAGTTTACACAGACGAGTTCCGTGGTTGTTGACTGTTGCTTACCAAGGATGTGTCATGGAGTGCAAGATGCTTATTTGGGATTAATTTAAGTCCACTACCACTGCTCTGCATCACCCTCCAGGAGCACCACGGCAGCACCAAAGCCATTACAAAGCCTTGGATGGCACTGTGCCCCTCAGCCCTGGTGACAGCTTTTAGCCACCACTGAATAGCTCAGCTGAGCTGGAGGAGACTGTTTATCCTTCTGCTGTGGTTTCAGTCAGAGCAATTTGCCTAGCCTGATCCCTCTACTGCTCCATCAACAATTTCCAACATTCAGCACTCCTTGGACCATTGTAAGAGCAGAATACCCCACAGCTGACTGCCCCAAGAGCACAGTTTGAGTCACACCTCATCCAAAAGTGAAATATTGTGCATCTAAAACAAAAAAGCTGGAAGACCTCAGTTCCCACCCTACTGCTTCAGTCACTTGGGAACAAATCAGAACCTTTAAACACCATTCAGAGATCACAGAGATGAACTCCCACATTCACGATGACTTACCATCTTTTCAGTTGTCCCTTTGTCAATCCAAACAATCCAAGTGATTAATGAATCCCAGCGGTTCACAAAGGCTTGCTGAACACTCAAAGGTCAACGCTGTCTCTCACAGCAGGGAAAGATGTGCTCGCTTTGCCATTGCTGGTTCAGCTTTGGGAGGTCTGTAAGCCAGCCATAAACAGCTACTACTAATTACAATCGGGCTCCAGATCTTCACCTACCAAAGTAAGATAAATCTGCAATGTGTTCGTGTGTTTTTGCCTTATTTAAAAGAGTCGCACTCTGAAAAACCTAAGTGCAGACTTGCTGACTGGCTGATTAGCAACAGCCCAAATCTGCATGATCTTTACCCACATTTTTACACTGGCTTAGTCTGTAACATTACTTAAAAACATTCCCCACTCCTGACACTAATCTGACTTATTTACATACTTATTTTTGCACTGCTTCAAATCCTACTACAAGATCTACCTCCCAGAGACTGGATGTGGATTTGGAAAAAACAACATAAAACCAGAATCAAATAGGAGATTCATTCTAGAATTGAACCTCCCCCTCCTTCTTTCACACACATACTGTTATTCTGTGCCATGTGAAAGTAACTGTTGGGGAGCTGCGTAAAAACCAGAAAGCTTTACATTTCTTATTTTTCTAAAAAAAAATGGCAAAACAGAAATTGTTCTCTGATTACTCTCTATCTGATGCTGGAGGGTTGTTTTAAAGGTAACTGATTTATTTTAAAATGTCATTTTCTTTAAACACCAAAGGCTTTTTTTCATTAGTATTTTCTGTTACATAGTTCACAGAAAGTCACATATCAGGTTTTGTGGGCGAAAGATGCTTAAAGAACAAAATCATTACCACAAGTGGGGTTTTTTTAAATAATTGCTCAGCCTGTAAAGGCTAATATATGTGATTAGCAGCAGAAAAGCAATGACCGGACTTTTCCTTAAAAAGGCAGCACCTTGTCCCATCTCCTGGACAGAAGGTGGCTGACCAGGACACTGGGTTTTGCAGCCAGGCCACCCCAGGCAGTCACACACTGCAGTTCCAGCCATGAGGACCTGGCGTGCAGGGTTTGTGACAGGAAGGTAGCAGAGCTCAGACCCAACCCTGGCTCTAAGCCTGGCCCCAGTACGGATTTGTGAGGTGGAACACTGGGCTTTAGCCCCACCCAGAGAGCACCTTCCCCCCAGCCTTGCCCACAGCTCCTTTGGTCGCCCTGCCAGGGTCACGTCGGTGCAGGGGGAGGGAGGATGGAGGGTTAATGAAGCCCAGTGTCAGCATGTCACTGCTGGGCTTCAGCAGGCTGGGGATCTGGTGTCTGCGCTGAAGAATGAGTCATTTTAAAAGAATGTAGGTATCAAAATGCAGGCAGTTCTCCAGCTACATACAAGTTAGACTATCTGTTTCTTGCTGATACAAATTTTCACACACTAGGGGGGAAAAGTGCTGGTTTCATGCATCACTTTGCGCTGGATTGTGTCCAGTTGCTTTACTTGTCATTATGCAACTGAACCCAGGGCAATTCAACACCCAAGACAAAATTAGAAATACATAAACATATTTGCACTGTTTCTTTGCTCTCCATAACAATATTTGTTTCTCTTCCCAACCCAAGATGAACTTCACAGAACAAAATGAAGGACAGAAAAAAGACCAACATTTTATTTTTCTGAATTGAGTACTTTGCCATTTCTTATTGGCTCTCATAGCAGATCAGATGGGACTAATTCAGTTTAAAATAAAACTACCATCTTGATAGCTGGGAAAACTCATACATGGACCAAATCTACCATAAGGCAGCCCTTAATCAGGCAAAAGCTGGAGCTTTGTCAGTACAGGAATAAGCAAAAACTCATGACCAGTGTAACTCAAATTCTGGTTTTACTAAACTGAAAAACTTACAGAAAAGCTGAAAGCTAAACCAAACCAAACACAAACAAAACAAAAACACCCTGACAACAACTGGCCTGTATTTCAGTACAATTTTCATCTCCAGAGTAGTAACATCTCATTAATAGTAACTGTGGAGTTCATACCCACCTTTCAGCCATTAAAGAGATTAGCCAAGTTTTGTGTATCAGGAAACAGCAGCTTAAGTAATGTATAGAAACCCTCTGTGATACACAGAGTAGGACCTGAGTCCTAGAATCATCTCTCCTGTAATGAAGCAGTTTGTAGCACAAGAATTTGTTCAACATACACTGAGACAATATCAACAATTTTCCCTTTCAGCTTTGACCCCTTTCTTTCACCCTTTTTTAAGGACAAAGCCTATCACTTCAATGGCCTGTGGCAAACTGCACAGGGAGGTACTGGCACAAAGCACACAGTAAATATCAACTGTCCAGGGCCACAGGGAGGCTCAACATCAGAATTAGAATTCAGATAGTCCATCCGGGGTTTTGCATTCCTCTCGCTGATAAGCTTAAATGATTTACATACAAAGACAGGTGTTCCCCGGAGGCACAACTACAGATGTACAGGAGTGGGGTCCAGTCCTGTGCTTGCTCTTGATCCCTACCAGAGCAGGCCCTTACTGCTAAACTCTACCATGTGAACCATTCAGCCAAATACCTGCTGCCATTCCTGGGCATCCTGCAACCACTGCTGCCTGAACAGTGTCTGTTTCCTCCTTCTACTGACAATTACCATCTTTCTTTGACCATGTGTTGAAATGTTCCTCTTTTGACTGGGAAGTAAATTTAAGAATAGGGCTGATAATAACCACATCACCTTAACAGAAACTTCTCTGTGTTTTGACAGTGGTCACAAAGTATTCTAAGATGGCTTTAACCATGATGAGGTACAGGATGAAAAATTTACAGATCTTGGTAAAAACAAGGACACTACTTAATTTTCAATTAACGTAGTAGAGAAACAAAGAAAGATTCAATTCATACTAATGACCCACAGCTTCTGTAGCTATCAGATCTGCCTTGTTAAGCAGTTTCCTGTTAATTATAACATGATTTTAATGGGAAACATGTCTTATTGTGGTCCAGATCATGTTGGCACTTGAGGCAATGGGAATTTTGCCATTGACTTCAATGGAAACAGGAAGTCTCATACAGTAGACATTTATAAATATCAGATATTTGTCCCTATAATTTATAAATTATGGCATTGTTTGCAAGACTAAATCTTACTGCAGTCCCAGCAGAAATCCATGGAATTTCCTTCTTTGGGACCCAGGAACACTGTGTTGCCTGTGTATTGTATTTATTCCTGTCAGGGAAAGTTAATTTCATTCTGCAATCTGTTCTCCAGCCAACAGAGGAATGACAGCAGCAGCCTCTGAATGAGCTGTGTCCAGCCCTCATCAGCCCAGGGACTGTCACTGTGCTGTGTGAAGAGAAGGACACAGGGACACGGCTGGGCCCAGACAGACTCTGGGGGTACCCTGGGTGAGATGTGCTGAGATTTCAACTTGAGGCATTAGCCCAGAAAATCTCCTTCTGGTCAGAGACTCCTCAATGCAGAATAAAAGCACCAGTGCAATTCTCTGAGCATCCTCTTCTCACAAAGCTATAAATACAGAAGTCATAAAGCAAAGTCTGACATACCACACACATACAGAGCCTGTCTTCCCATGCACAGGGAAATAAATTATTTTTCTTTTCTTTTCATTCTTATAAAACCTTTAAGTTTCTCAGCATTGGGATTGTGACCTCTTAACTTTTTATTTGTATTTATATCCTCCCAGCTGAAGAACTTACAGAGAAACAACCTTTTGCATTTGAAATGTTTTATCAGAATGAAAAGGAAAGGAAAATAATAGAAATAGGAGCATATAATAAATTTCAGTGTTGTCATACTTAGTGGTGCAATAAAAACCCGTATTATATAGGCACTTTACCCTAATCAAAACCCATTGAGAGATTGATTCCACAGTCTGTATTCTTTAAATTCCTACTCACTCCTTACCAGAGCTTTATTTAGAAATTTGCCAAGACTCCTGTTTGCTACAACTTCACAGCTGTAGAATTTACAATCCAATTCACCACTAAGCAAACGTTGCCTGCAGAAATGTCAGATAATATAAACTATCTCAGAAAGATCTGGAAAGTGCTCTGTGCTCCCCAGAACAGAAATAGCCATTACC
Source organism: Machaerirhynchus nigripectus (assembly GCA_013397975.1). NCBI lineage: Eukaryota > Metazoa > Chordata > Aves > Passeriformes > Dicruridae > Machaerirhynchus > Machaerirhynchus nigripectus. The sequence continues at coordinate 66,273 of VZRQ01007965.1, read as the reverse complement.
ACCAGGGAAAGATTCCTGTCACATATGATTCAAAGAAATGGACTTTTAATATTAATTGCAAATATATAGAAGTCGATACAATACAGCCAGTACATTTGTTTGGGGAGAGAACCTAATTTCCAGTGTTAAGAAGAGTCACTTTGCCCAGGTTTTCCACTGTACCAGGAGTTCTACTATGATATTTGCAGACAGATTTTTAAAACTCAGAATTTGGTCCTCAGCTCCTTCAAAAACCTAACTCCAGAAGCCTAATGTTATCAGCTGTGAGATTAAGGCAGAAAAAGCTCTGTGCACAGATGTGCTCTAGGCAACATCAGAAAATATGTCCCTTCTCCCAAGCTTGTCAAGACTGCACATTTTCCCTTGCATGAAAAGGAAATCCAAGAATGCATTTTTAGCAGCACTACGGAGAAAAGACACTAAGTCCTTGAGAGTTTAAAACTGTATGCATTTAAAAAACCTATCTTCCACGTATTTCCTTCAAAAACATACTTCTTTCCCTAAACAGGCACAATCTGATAACATTTGAAACCACTGAGTGGGATGTGATCAACAGGAGAAGCTAGAGAGAATTTGGATTCTGGTGACTCGTTTGGGTACAGAGGCAGAGTGTATTTCCCAAACACAGAACTCGGTGTTTTTGTTAAATATAGCCCTAAACTCTCACCATGCTTGAAAATATGTGTCAGCTTTATCTGCATTGACCAGTCTGTAATTTTACACCCTGTCAGGGATCTGAAAAAACAGTCTTAACACAAACTAGGCTGAGAGCCTGTGCTTTTAGAAAACCCTGAGGCTGGAGTAAATTTCGTAGTCTTTTTCAATTTTGTACTGTTGCTTTTGCACCAAGATCACACCATGAGGCTTGTGAGCAGCAGCACGAGCACAAGTCCCTGCTGCAGGATTATTCAGCTTTGCTCCGTTATGAGCACAGTGGGAGGAACACACATGAACCTTAGAAACCAGAGTTTAGGAAAAAAGCACTTAAGGGTGCTAGAAAGATATTTACTTCATGATTTTGGTGGAGAGACTTTCCCACCAACAAGAGGGATCTATTAAGCTTCTTTTGTTTTCTGCTGAATTGTTATTAATGAATTGCGCTACTAGCAGCAAAAATAAAGAATATTCCATACATCATCCTTTGATTCTGGGTTTTCTAACACTGATGCCAATATCCTTGAAATCAAATGCTCTGCCATATTCAGGTAAACAAGTCTGTTATTCACGAAGTCTGCATGGTTCTCTTAAGAATGGTGCTAAAACCATCATGGGGATTTTGGGTCAGCTGAGACACAGGATATCTGATCTAGCAGTCCCTAACTGGAATTTCCTTAGTAGCTGAAACAGTAGAGGACAAGCTGAATTATCAGATTCATCAGACAACTTAAAATGGTCTAAATTAAGTGGTGGTGTTAAACACACTGATTTTCCTTTGCTAGGCTGGAGTGAAGGGGAAAAAAGATGATTTTGAAAAGTATTGTTTGAGTCAAATAGTTTTTGTATGTCAAGTCTTTTTCACCCTAGCACCCTTCAAAATAATCAGGAAAGAGACTACAGAGAGATGTCATTTTTGTTGCTTTAATTGTAAACATTTCTCATTTATAATTCTATGGTTTTTTAATCTCTTCCATCTGCTCCACATGTGTTCAGCATTCCCTGGACACAAACAGACAGTTTAGTAACTGTATTAGCTCAATTCTGTATTTCTTACATCAAGCCCATGTCATGCCAAGCAAGCAGGTTGGGATGCTCAGTCTTACTCCTGCTGCTTATGGCAGGGGTGTAAACGTGTTGTAGGAACTGGCCTGCAGGCACTGCTCGCACTCAGGACATCAGATCTCCTCAGGGGAACAAATGGCTGCTCTATTACAGTGGGGCTTACCCAGATTATTTTAAATAAGCCAGAAAAATCTCAAGCTCTGCCCAGTCATGAGACGGTGTCTCCAAACAGGTTTTGCCCTTTGGGGAAAGTTGAATTTCAGGCTGTTTTCCTCCCCAGAGGCACAGCTGAGCGGGCTGTGCAGCGCTGGCTCTGCGCTGCCCAGGGACAGCTGCGACTTTCCTGAGCCATGGGCTTGGACTGGGCTTACTGGAGAACCCGAGATAACAAGAGCCAAAGCACCATGGCCTCATTCCCAAGTCTGTACTCTCAAATCCCACCTCCCTGGCAATATCCCTACACAGGGGATACCCCACAGACTGCAGCCTCCAGGAGGTTTGTGGGTGTTTTATTGTGGAAAGGTTGTTACAGCATTTTAACCTCTAAAGATTGCACCTTTATTTTCCATTTTACTGATCGGGTGTGTTTCTCTAAGAGCAGTCTTGCTATTTTTGCCATTGTTGTTGTTTATGCAGTTTTCCTTGGAAAACTCTAGGGGGTTGCTAAAGAACTGGCAGAATTAGGACACCAAAATACAAGTGCTGCCTGATTATCAGATCATGTTTTTCATACTTCTAGTTTTAAAACTGGGTGAAATCCAATTCCACTCACTCAAAGGAAATCCTCCTCTTGGAAGATGACCTGCTGGCCATATCAGCAGAAGATAAGTTGCATGTTTTCCTTTTGTTAATAATGCTGAGCTGTCCATATACTCAGGGTCTAAATAGGAATGTATTCTGCAAATAAAGGTGATTATAGAAGATGCTCAAGCAAACAGCCCAGAGCAGTGGGTCACACTGTGTAGTGAGTCACTCTCCCTCAGATCCAGCAGAGTCACTGCCCAGAAACCTCCCAGGACTGGCTCCATCGAAATGAACAAAACTACAAAGACCAGGCTGATGATTTCTGTTGCTTGCATCCACAAAGGCACTGACACAACTGCTTATATAGATTTTAATTTAAGAGTGGTGGCCTCACGCATCAGCTTCAAAAAGGCTTAGAACAACTTTCAAACCTTATTCAATGGATGCCTCTCTGTTTTGTAATACCTGCATATTTAATAAAAAAGCCTGCTTGTTAGCCAAATATTCATGAATGTTAAACCATGCCTAACTTTGTACTTTTCTCCCAAGCATGACTTGAATTCTTCTATTAGTTCTAATAATGCATATGCTTTAATTCCAATGCCAAAAAAACCCATCATTCATAACCAGAAGCATTCATAATTTAAATGACCGTCTCTGCTGTTGATGGCACCATCAATTACAGGGTTAGGTGATGGGGAAGATCTGCACTGATTAACATGCATTTTTCAACATCACTGTTCAGTAAGGTTTTATATAGCTGCAACTTTCAGGAAGTAGCTGGGATCTGGTATTCTGAAATTACCTTGCCATGGTATTCTGAGATAACAGCTTTGGAGCATTTCTTAGTGAAGGCTTCACATTTCATTTAACAATCAAGTTTCAGTAACATCACAATGGCCACAGAAATAATTAACTTTCCAGAAAAAATTGTACGTGACAGATTTTGCCCAGAACTACAGCTTGTACAGCCCAGCTCAGCATAGTGTAGGACATAGAACACATTTGCAGAATGTTCTTACTTTTCAAATTCAGCAAAGTACTTATGCATTTATTCTCCTTATCACCTGCTTTCATCTACCTCTACTCAGAAAGGGACAAGCCAATATGGAGAATCTGGGAATCAGCAAGATACCTTCTGCTCTCACCATCTGGATTTTCAAATCTGGATGTTGCTGTATGGTATATCCAAATGCAAAAGTAAAATAAAATAATAAATCAAATCATTCAAACTTTGTCAGACTGATGCAAGAATCTCCAGGTTTTTTTCACCTACTTGTCTCTGTATTATAAAGTTACTGTGAGTTGTCTCAGAGAATCAAAAGTGCATCAAGCACCTCCCCATTTCTGTTCTCCTGTGTGAGCAGGAGCTCAAGCTCAATTCCTTTGCAGTTCAAGGGCATTTTCTGCTTTAACCAGGCACAGCCAGGCTGGAATTCCTGTTCCAAGGGAGACAGGCCTCCTGCTCTAGAGATTCACCTAGCCTTTTTCTCCTTAAGCTTCCCCTTCAGTAAAATGTATCCTTTTTAGCAAGGTGCAATCAATGTCTAATTCAGCTCAGTTGGAGGCCATTACAATTCAAGGAAAGACTGTTAAGTGAATTTATTACTTGAATACAATAAACTTAATTTTTCATTCAGAAAAACTGATTTGAAGTAATTTACTTTACACCTGACTGCAGCAATTTGCCAATGAAATCCACAGTGAATATAATGTGGTTTGTCCATAAACGGAAAAGAAGGACTTGGATTTCCTGTCGGGGTTGTCTTTTGCTCTACAATAAGGCTTGAAATCACTGGGCTATCTGGACACTGATATCACTTGGGAGTTACAGCACAAATGCAGCACTGTACAGGAAGAACAATGCCTGCTTCTGTCTTTTCATCCCACTGATCCTTCAAATATTTGAACAGTGGAATCACTTCATTGATGCACCGTTTGATTAAACCAGGCTTAGCTCTCAAATGCTCAATGGATTCTTGTTTGTAAAGACTTAATGCTTTCATATCCGATGCCGTTATGTCTCTAGCACCAATTTCCATATTCATTCAGCTTACTCTTCTATAGTTCTCGTTCTAATTATTGTCAGTGTTGTTGGCAACGTCTAATGAGGGACGAAGGAATGCTTCTGAGTTCCTGGGTCCGGGTGCTGTGCCCTGGAGACATGAACTCCACATTTGGACAATACCCAAACACACATCAGCCCCTTATCACGCTCTAGTTTGCATAGAAAAGAAGCCCAGCACCCCAGGCTGGAAGGAGCTGGGACAAGTCCTGACCATCTCCTGATCTCAGCAAATGGAGGAGCAGGGAATTAAGTCACACCTCACTGGGCACCTGTAAGTCAGATTGGGTCTGGGCTTCGTGCACAGAGAAAACATCTCTCAGAGTCAGTTTTATGTCAGGCAGCTTCAGGGGGTTTTGAAACCCGTATATCCTTGGAATATATAGATCTCCTTGAAAAGCAGCTCTGCCAGAAGAATCAAAGGCCCTGCTTTATTCAGCAGCATCAGTACTAGATCAGCATAAGCACAGACAACGACCCAGTTCTTACTCCGTGCTCCTGCAATTGTCCAACCCAAGGAGCTGTTCCTGTTTGCAGTGGGACCTGCTGTTTACACAGTGGGGTAAGGACTATACAAGAACATACAGACAGGCTGAAAAACATCTGAGTTCATTTCAACCACATCTATATTTGAAAGCTTGCTGCAACCGAGGATTATTTATAGCGTTTATAAACCACAGTCATGGAGCAGGACTGCACCAGGCTACGTAGTGTAAACACACAGACTAAAGTTACAATTCCTGTAATAAGGATCCCCTTGAGAGATTGTACCACACGGGATTTGAAGAACACAGCTCAAGAACAGAATATGGTAGATGAAATATTGAATCGAAGTTCTGTTTTCAGCACGTATCTTTGCTTCCAACTTAGCTCGAAGAAGATTGCCTTGGCAGAAGTGATTTTATTTTCTACTCAAAAAACATGATTATCCTACACATAGCTTGTTATTGCCACTCTATTTTCAAAAATAGGAAGCTTTTTCAGATTCAAAGCAGGCAAATTGATTCTAGAGGTTTTCTGACACTTACTGCAAGTGATTTTAGACCTATGGATGGAATAATCTGGAGGTTCAAGTATCTTGTCTGTTTATGAATGATTGTATCAGATTTAACAGACCCAAGAATCTACCATTTCAGAAACCAGTCTATGAGAATTTCTTTCTTTTAAAAAAAACCTTTTCCTTTCTGCATCAATGGATGAACATTTTTAGAAAGAAACAGAAATGGAAGTGAACTGGAAAGGTTGAGTTCAGGAATAAAAGTTTTGAGCTACAGCTTCAGAAATCACATAGAATTTACATCTGGACCATATTCCTTTCAAATCTTGGAATCGGGATTGAAATTCCCATTTCAGATATGCAGGATCAGAAATTGTCTGATTTATGCAAACAATCCAGTTGGCTTAAAAATTATGTTTTATGCATGTAAGAAAAATATGAGTGAAGAAGTTTTGTACATTAACATTTTACAGGACACTTGAAGCTGAAAAGTTGCATTGTAAATTCGTAGAATCTCTGAAAATCTACCTCACAGGTTGAAGCCATGTGACACTAGAATGATAACCAGTGAAAAATAAATTACTTAAATTCAGTAATTTGTTCAAGTTTGCAAAAATAAACCAGATGCTATTTGGTGTATTTCCCACATACAGCCTCCCCCCACCACAGCAACAGTTCCAGCATTTTTCTTTATTCAGCATTTTTACCAGGGGTAGTTATGAGGTGTCTACAGATGGTAGGTTAAGTAAAATAAACCTAAAACCACTCACAAATATTTCCAGATCTCTCCAAGAGTTACCTTCCTCAAATGAATGGAGCATGATGCATTAATACAATTACATTAGATTACATCCATAGAGTTCCTTTCATCTCATATATTCCCAAAGCAAATTACAAGTTGAATGAATATTCCACTCTCACTACTCACATGTCATTTAACAATAGGTTAAACACATTTAGTCAGGTGATCCCTGTTCCCTGACTCGTGACCATGGATACCCCTATCAGAAGCATTCATCTCATTCATCTGAAATTGATCTCAGGCATATACAAGGCAGCAAGTCACTCTTATTTAAATTAAAGCAGGCACGCACACAACTGTCTGCTGCACTTTTGTCATTCTCTTGCACGTGATTCACCTCAGCACTCGAGGAAGAATGACAAGAATAGATTATAGAACAATCACAGAACTTATGATGACCTAAAATACAGATTTTCAACCTGGGGAGGGAGCTTCAGATGTTAAAGAATTAAGGTTAAAAATAGGAAGAATAAACCAACTCCATGCCTCCAGAATGCAAAGAGCCTTGAGCAAAGAGGAATGCTCAAGTCCCAGGGTTTAAAACTGCTTTTAGTGGAAACCTGACAGGCTATTTTCCTTACTTTTTCATACTTCCCCAGTTCTTCCCCTGCCAAGTTGGATGCCAGCTGCAAAGTTCCCAACAGTATTTGATTTAAGAAAATAAAAGTGACCAGACAGATGTTTGTGCAATCTCTAATGCAGGGCTTGAAAAGAAAATGGTTGTTGGAGGCTGGTTGTAAATAGTTACATGATCCCTTTGCACATGTTCTGGATCTCTAGTGCCTCCAATCTTACTGCAAAAGTGACTCCAAAATTTGCTGGAGTATGAATACAGCTGAACAGACCAGAGCCATAAATCATTTGACTACATGCTTTATCCTTAAAATCTCAGGGCACAAAAGGAATTACCTTGTCAAAGTCTCTTAGAAAACAAAGCTCACTTTTAAAGACTGCATCCTTATGTGCTTCACATAACTAAAGTTCAAACTAATGGCAACAGTCCACAGGCATTAAGGGAAATAACAGCAATCAATGCTATTTTTAAAGGGAAGAGAGGGGGCGAGGGGTTAACATATGTGGAATTAGCTCTGGGCAAAATGAGAAGCCATTGCATCTAAAATCAAATGCATTCTCTGAAATAGACACCAGGGACCAAATTCCCATGCAGACTCCTGCAGTCCAAGAGTTTCAGCAGAATTTGGCCTTCCTCTTAACTTAGCTTCATTAGGTCATATCATGCCATCAGTTTTTATGTTGGACACCCTACGTACGGCACATCAGTTGTTGGCACTATGTAGACAATTTTCCAAATTGGAGGGGGACAAAAGGGTGGTGTGTGTAAAAGGGAGAGGAATTTTTTCCCCATTTAGAAGAAAAGTAATTTCTTAGAAGAGTTTGAGGGGGTAAAGTGGTATTTGTATCCCTTCTACCAGATGTCACCAGTGACAACAAGAGCCAGTATTAAATATCTCTCCATCAAATTCTTCTTGAAATTTTTCAGTGTCAGCTGGTCAAGAACCCATTCAGAAAACAGGGAAAGCTGAAATCTTCCACAGCCATTCTTAGCCAATAGTTCTTCCCTGCAAAAGAATTATCTGTGTCTGAACCTCTTCGTGGAGGACAGACTTGTAGAATTTGTAAAAAGAAAGAAAACCCTAGCAATAATTTTTTTTTAAGGTTTATATGCTGCAAATGAAATAACACCTCCTTCACACAAAGCAATCTTTTGCAATGGCCTTTTGTTGTTTTTTGATCAGCTGCTGTCAGTCCTGGATGCACTAAGGTCTTGCAGGTACCCTCCATTCGTCGCCTTTCTGTCTGGCACCCTGATTTATTAGTGGCTGGCTTCAGTGACTGGCTAGGTCTGTCTTCCATCTTAGAAGGAAATGCTTTGGAAAAGAGATGCCTTGATACTCTCTCTGACATTAAGACAGTCTCTGCACCATCACCTCTTACTGTGCCACCACCCCAAGCTGTGATGCCAATTGCACTGTCATCCCTTGCCATCCCTTAATCCAGGCCATAATGATACCTTGTGCTGTCATCCATATGACTTGTCTTTCACTCTTCTGCTACCTCAAGCCACAAGTGAGATCCAAGCTGACAGGCTCCTCACCCAGTCAGGCTACAATATTCGTGAAAGAAAATTGAGATGATCAAATTATATCCGTGAAAAAAGTAACTAGCACAAAGGAACACAGCAGTGGCCAAACAGTTCCAGAAAATAATCACTCTTCTAGAAGAGATTGAAGACAGGCTGAAAACTGAAAAGACACTCTTCAGATATGGTTATAGCAATGATGTTGCTATTGAAATTTTTCTCTTTATTCTGAAAGCAAAGATCTTTCATGTAGGGCTCAGGGACTTCTGTCTCAGAGGCAGCTGGGCAGATCACAACCCCTTTGCTTCATACATAGCCAACTAAACAGGTTGTCAGAATCTTGCAGAATTGTAAGATTTTCTCTGGAAACATAGCAGATGAAATACCCTCCCCCAACCAACTGTTCTGATGGATTGACATAACATTATTTTACCTCCTATAGCAACAAATTAACTGTGTGGTATTTTTTTTTTCAAAACAACAACAGATCAGACATTCTGGGAGACAGCATGGCTATTATTTTCCCTGACTGGTTTGCTATGCAAACAATACCGGAACAGGATACTTTTAATTTTTTCTTTTTGTTTAGTGTTCCAATGATGAAACTCTTATCATACGCAGCGTCTACAGATAAGATAACAAGTTATCACACTTAAACATTCATTAAAGATGCCTCTTCAGAAGTTGTTGTGCTTCATTTCATCTGACTCCTCAGATCAAGCATATGAGATAGTGGGGGGTTTTGTCTTGCCCTACATCACATGAAGAAGCTGGTGTTTTCTGCTTAAATCAGAGGAAATTTGACATGACTCTGTTCTTTTTGCCTATCTGGCCACTTATCTTGTTTCGTTTGCAAATATCATATGTATTCTCTTGAGATAAAAATAGTGCAAGATGATTAGTTAGGCAAGTTCATTTGACACCATTCCCCCTTCGTGACGCCGAAATCTAAAATCTGTATATGGTATACAACTTAAAGTATATATATGCAAGCTCAGCTCTGCTGGAGACACACAGCAAGTGCCTTCCTCCCAACCTGACTGCGTCCTCACCCAGTCAAGAAGACCACAAAGGTAAGCTGATTAGATCTTCTGCTTTCAAAGAAGCACAAAAACAAAATGGAAAGCAATTAAAATATCTGTTCTTATCTCAGCTTCCCGTATGTTGTATCTTCACAAGCTAACATAGAATAGAACCAGCATTTGGATAATAACATGGAACAAGACAGGGACGATGTCCCTTGTGAAAAATGCTGCAATTTTTAGGTTTTCCTTCAACTCTTTCCTTTTTTAATCCTGTCAGCAGTGAGAATTAGGTGAACGTCTGAGCTCCAAATTATCTTGCCTAATGCTGAGAGGGGGAAGTATTTTGCACAAGAAACCACTGGGACAAAATAATTGCTGGTAAAACAAAAGTAACTGAGCTGCCTGAGCAGGGGAAGGATCCATTGCCTTCAGAGGGAATGGGTCCCATTGCTTTTGTAACAGTTTTGAGATATTCAGAAAGGGACTAAAATGATTGACAGTTTCTTCTGCTGCAAACCAACAGGTACAGAGGCATCCATTTTGCATTTTAGGAAAAGTTTAAACCTGTTTTTAAATCTCAAACCACAGCACAGACTATCAGTGGGTACCACCAGTTGATTCCTTCTCATTCCGTGCTTAGACAGGAAGAATGATGTTGCTGAAGACCAGTTAGGGATTAATGAAAATATGTTTCTATTCTCTTGTGGCTTTCAAGAATAACTTTTCTATGCCTTAGTCCCCTTCTTTCACTAACATGAATTAAGAGCAATGTTGCAAGGTTTAAACTGTAACCTGTCTGCACTGGTGTGTGCAGTTTACCAAACTGTAAATGCATCAGTGCACTAAAAATTGATGAGAAATTCAGGCATTACAGCATTTTGTTAAGTGATACATATTACACTGGCAAACTATTGCAGCTGTTGATGGCTGAATGGGGCAGAGTATTTTTCTCAAATGAAATGCTGCTGTGTCAGAAGAAAACACCTCCTCCGTTCCACTAAGAATGAATATTAAGTCACAATACTTCTTTTCTAAAGACAGCAATCTACTGAAATGCCCAAATCTGGGCAAAAACATGGTTTATTATAACCTATATAGAACGAAAAAAAACCCTCAGAAAATATTGACAGAAACTTTTTCCAAAGCTCTCATGAAATGTAGTCTTTCAGTGATGCAGTAGCCCAGCAAGCCACATTTATTGTTGCAGCTAAACAGGGGAGGAACCTACTCTCTGAATTTACATGAGTAAATTTACTATTACTAATTCTACACTAATATTTTTGTTCTTTGTGAAAATCACTACACCTATTGATAATAATGCTAGATTTTTAACATTCCAGTTACACTTATTCCAGATAAGGGGGACATGCTGAACCTTATCTCTTGTGTGTGCTGTAAACACATTCTGGGTTTTACTGAGTAATAACCCACCTCCAGGAAAACCCACACAGAAGCCATGAAGTTCTGTGGTGCTGGACACCTTTGATTTGCTCTCCCAGATCTTCCCGAAGCCCCACGCTCCCGCGTGCAGAATTCCTCCCTCATTCCCAGCTTTCAGTGGAAGCACCTGCTGCAGACATCTGTTACAGTGTGCTCCACTTGCCATCAGATGAATAATGTCTCCCCTATCACACACTGTCACTGCAGCAACTTCAAATAGAGCCAGAAAAGTAGGAGAGAAGTCATTTTAATGACTAAGTAGCTCACATTTAATTTATTTTACAGTTCAACAATGGCCATCACTGACATCCTCTCTGCTAAAGATATTGAATCTGCTCTCTCCAGCTGCCAGGGTAAGGAATGGTCGCTCTGCAGACAGAAGATGCATATCATTTTTGTCTTAAGATGACATGCCTATCATTTTCCCCTTAGATTCCTTCCCTGTGAGATCTCTTTCTAAGCTACATTACAATATAGCCCCTTAAATTCAAAAGGTCTCACAAGCGGTAAGCAGCAATTAAAGGGCCACAGTTGCAGTTAGGGCTGGATTAACACTAAGCTGCCAGTGTCTAAACCTGTTAAAGACTTAAATTTAAAGTTAGCCTTTTCCTTCAAAATGTCAGAAAAAGCCTCAGCTTGCAGAATCAGAGTGTCATTTGTGAAGCAATGATCAGTCTCACTTCTCTTAAGAGTTGCTCAGTAAGATCAAGCCAATTTCCCAAATACTCAAAGATCTGGTTTATCTGTGTATTACCTACTTTTCTATCAAATTCTTCACCTAAGTAAGGACTCCATGAAAATGAATTAAGAATTACAGGAGTTGTTTGTAAGTCGCAGTAGCACCCTCTCAATATCTATTATTAATTGCATGTGACACATTGCATAAATCCTGATTTAGCAGAATGTGCATTGTAGCGGAAAACTTCAAACTGGCTGAAAGGAAAGATGACCACAGGCACAGAGTGATTAGAAAGGGAAATTATTATCCCATGTATCTGCTCTTTTGCCACACCAGGGAACAAGAGAAAGAGAAGCAGGATGATGCTTCAGAAAAAACACACATATTCACAAGGAATACATAGCAACTTCAAGGGAGAACATTTAACAACTTCTGTTTCTTTCAGCTGATGATTCCTTCAACTACAAGTCTTTCTTCTCCATGGTTGGTTTATCCAGCAAAACTCCTGATCAGATAAAGAAAGTTTTTGGAATCCTTGATCAGGACAAGAGTGGTTTCATCGAAGAAGAGGAGCTGCAGTAAGTACTGTTCAGCTGCTCTGTTTCTTTAAACAAAAAAAACCTTTGAACTTCCTTGGTGTCCTGGAGAAAACCCTTGATGTTCTTTTAAAAGTAAAACATGGATCCTTGTCTTTCCTTGAATCTGTGTGGATTCCCTCAGATAATAAGAGCAGACGATACCTTATGGGACATTTCAGGCAGTAAAATTCAAGCACAGCACCCTGTTCTATTTCAGGCTGTTCCTGAAGAATTTCTCTTCAAATGCCAGAGCTCTCACCTCGGCGGAGACCAAGGCTTTTATGGCTGCAGGAGACACTGATGGCGACGGCAAAATTGGAGTGGAAGGTAAGATTCTGGAAAATTGATAAAATCTGTGGTTTAAAATGCACACATTTTGGGCTGCATTTAAACTGGGGCATGAAGAATACACATGAGTACTTTGCCCTCAAAGTACTTTGGCCTTTCTGCCACAATTTTCATATGAGCAAATACTCCTTTATATTCACAGTTTTATTCCCATTTGGTCTCTGTTGCAGCAACAGAATATTTAGGCCCAGTGTAGAGTCTTCCAATCAGTGGTAACAGCTTTGGGGTTAATCCTGCTGTGTGTCTGATCCATAGACTCAATGTGCCAGAGTCTTAAAACATTCAGAACACCTGAATTTCTCTGAATTTCCATTTCAGCAGTGGATGCTCTGCACTTCTGGCCATACAACACTTCCATTTTTAAACCCACTTCTGCCTAAATAAATTTATTTTTTCATCTTCCTCTATCAAACATTGGCCAGTATTACTGAGTGCTTAATTCACTAGTGTAAAATACGAATGGCATTGTTTCTCAATGCTGCAACTGCTGCGGTGCAGCACAGGGTTTTGTCCTGGAAAATCATCTGATAAGTGCACATTTCACCAGGCAGTCCTTCAAGAAACTCAGTCAAATTCCTGAAGAAAACCTCACAGGGATGATGTGAATTAGCCAGGATATTTCTTTTAGAAACTGCAGCATGGAAAAATAGGACATTATGCATCATGTATTAGAGATGAAGTCACTGAAAACAGGGCTGTCTCAGCTGAACTAGGACAGGTGGCAATAACTGCAACAGACACACGTGCTAATCTTAGCCAGATTTGGGAGGAGAGAGAGTTACACTGTTGGAGGAATTTGCTTTTGCAGCAGCTTTTGCAGCTTCTGTTTATGAGGCCCAAATAGGGCATTATATTATGCAGATCTTGGCCCTTAACCATTGAATCTCCCATTCTGAAATTACTTCACTACAGATATTTTTATTTGGAAAAGAAAACTGAAAAAATTTCTTGTCAGTGAGAGCTACAGGCTCTTCTTCCTTGGCTATTATCAGAGTTTGTAATGGGGTAAAGATAGTTTACCTTTAAGTGAGGATTTCCTACAAATACAAATTTACAGACACACTCCTCCTTTCTGCACTTACTCTTTTTAAGGAGTGAAAAATCTGTTACGCCCCCAGAATCTCAGTTTAGCAGTAGCTTGTGCAGTGTTATAATAACTTTGGGAGCCCTCCATGCCTAGGAGTTTTAGTCATTTTTATCTATCTTTTTTAAGATATCAAAAAACCACTTTCAACAAGTTTTATTCCCTGCTTTTCTCACTTTCTTCCTTGACAGAATTCCAGTCTCTGGTGAAGGCATAAACAGCATTAGACCAAAGGCAACCTTGGACTGACTCTGCCAATTACCTCGTCCAACAGGCACTTCGCACTCAGCATGTGTTTGTACATTTTTATATTGTTTCAGGCATTAACAGTTCCCCACACATGAAGTTCACACACCTGATTGCTGAGAAATCTTGCAATGTTTTGGTCACATGGCATTGTTACATTTCCATTGTAAAGAAGGCACTTTGTGATTTGCAACCACTGATAATGCTGAAATTGTGGCTGGGAGAGGGGAGAAAAAAATCAACCAAACAAAAAGATCCTTGGGGGGAAAATCTGCTTTTTAAAATTTTGTTTAGGTTCTCCATCCTCATACTTGAGCATGCTGACTCGCCAGACACAGTTTTGATGATCTTAAACCATATGATATCTTCTAAGGCTTAATTGTACTGATTTAATTGAGGTTTATTTCTGATTAATTCTGTGATACTTGTGGAAAAGCAATGCTAACAAGATAGCTAAAAATAATTCATATTAAGTCCCAACTCTGTGAATATGAGAAAAAAATTAAGACATTTAAGAGGACTTCACATATAGCTCAAAGCACAGAATAAGTTTGTGGGTAATTTTACAAAATAAAGTAGTAGATTACAGCGTAATGGTATTGTCAGAAAGTGTTTATGGCCGAAAATGTGACTCTCCCTTAAGAAGATTTATCTTTCATGAAATTTAATGCAGCTGTGAGATAGAGGAGAAGGGTCTAATCCTACTCTGACACTGCCACAAGTCATGGTCCCCTGACAACCTGGGCCACAGGCCTGGAGGTTTTTCCATGAACCATGAGCCTGTTGTTTATTGTCTCTTAACATGTACAAAACAATAACACTTGGCCACATCTGTGAATTTCTGTGTTTTCTACAGATGAAACTACAGCCAATCTTGCTGTTTGATTACCCTAAGGTGCTACACTGTTAAATAATGGCCATTACTCAACTCTGTCATTTATTGTATGAATTATCATCTATATGTTCCATAGTATCAGCAGTTTTCTTCCGTCTGAAAACTAAGAACCAGTCTTCCCTTTGATAAGTGTCTTAAAGGATTTAGAGCTGGTTACAGCATTGTCTTCTTTAGTAGACAAAGTAAATAACGCTCATGGCTAAATGCAGAGGTCAGCAGGCTGGCTGGATGTTGTGCATTTCTGGCTGAGTGTGTCAGAAATTTCCCCACCACGATTTAGCAGTTTCCTTCCCCGTGTACCGTGCTGTGGCTCCAGCTCACAAGCAGGCTGGCGTTCTAATACTCCTTGCTGAAACGGAATGGTAATTATGATTTGGCAGCTGTTTTGAAGAAGAGCAGAAACAAAGCCTTCTGGAACTTTTATGTAACATCCAGTGTTGGCATTTCCATGAATTGCAAGATGATTATGTGAGGCAAGCACAGCTCCCTCATTTCCCAGGCATGTAAGAGAGCTGGTTGACAGATTTAAGATGGCTAATGCAAAAGAGGAATTCTAGCAATCAGACTCACTGAAGCCTTGGCAGAATTATAATGAGTATAAATCCTAATTCTATCCCCACTGCCTTTGATGTTAAATCTGGGCTTAAATTATAGCGGCTGTTAATTGCAGCACTGAAATATTTTGCATAATGATGAGACTCTGTTGGTTCCTTTCACCTGAATTATTACCCTGCTGAAGAAAAAAACCTGGGGCTACCCAGATCTGCAATGTCCAGGTGTAATATACACATAGCTCTTCACACTGCTGATCACTAAACTATCCTGTCCCTGGCTCACAAGCAGATGGCACATACAGCACCAGAAGTGCCAGACCTGACACTGCATTCCTTGCACCTCTGAGGGGCTCATGTGGAATGCAAGAAATGCAAGACTGCACAGTGGCCCATCCTGTATTTCAGAGATGCTGAAACTGCACATCACTGCCTTGTGCTGCCACAGGGGGATGAAGCACTCCCAAGAACCAGGAATCCTTGTGTAAGCTGCAACTTCACCTATGCTTAAAAGAAAATCCATTCTTCTTAAATAATGACTTTTAGCCAGAAGATGTGTTTTAAATCTTATTAAAACCATCCAGCCATTTCACTAGAAGGAATTATAATAAAACTCCAAGAAGTCCCCAATTCAAAAAAAAGCCCACAGGCTTCAGCAAAAATACCACCTACTCTCTATTAAGGTTTCTGTGGGCATCAGGATCCACATTTTAGATCCACATTTTAACCAAACTAGAAGAGTATTTTTCAACTAAAGGAAACAAATTCAAAAAATGTAAAGTTTTCTGGGGATCTTCATTTTAATTAACTTCAGTCAGTGGCAGCCTTTTTTCAGGGAATACCATGGAGTGTTCTCTGAACTTGACAATGCCATCATGCTAAAGAAAAACTTTGGTTGCAGGATGCCTACATGAATGCCAGCTGAAGCAGCAAAGAGACACGTGTCTGGCATCACAATGTTACCATAATTAAGGTACAGAATCAGAGAGTAATTCCTGACAGAAAGGTTCTCTGGAGGTCTCTGGTCCAATCACTCCCTCAGAAGGGCACATTGCTCTTAGATGAGTTTGAGCATCTTCAAGGATAGAGGCTCTAAGGAAGGATTAAATTTTCTGCATCAAGCTGTTATGAATGAGTTACACAAATAAAACATTGCCGAGTACACAGTTAAAAGCTAAAATTCTGTTAGAAATTGTTGATGTTACATCAAATCAGAAAGAATCTAACAACCCCTGGTATTTCCACGCTGATCACATGCTCTCAGGTTTAGAGTAAGACCATCCTACTCACTATAATACTCAGTACAAGACTGCTTCATAATTCCAAGCACCAAGGAGATGTGGTTTATGACACTTATGTGACACTTAAGACAATTAAAGAGCAACCCAAATTGTGAGTGGTAGATCTAAATTCCACAAGGCCCAAAGACTGAGTTCTCAGATACCTCGGTCCCTTGATCACCATGTGTGAGCAGTTTAATCTCTAATCCTCCCTATAGTTCTTATGAAATAGAAACCTACTATTATCCCTTTAGCAGGAACAAAACACAAAGAAATTGATTGCCCTACACAAGCTCTTAGAAAAAGGATACAGAGGGCCAGGGTCACAGTCCCAAACCCCTCCTAGTGCTCTAGCCACAGAATTCACCATCTCTCTTAAACCAAAATTTTGGGTTGTCCTGAAAGAGGAGCAGAACCAAGCATGAGATAAAACCTCCTGGTGTTTAGTGGAAGCTGGCTGCCCCCTAACTTCATGTTCCTTTGGAAATCCCAATCCAAAAGCCATTTGTAAACTTGAGATTCAATTTCAGCTCTCCAACTGTTTGAAATCTCAGTCATCTTCTAACAAGTAGAGAGCACAGAAAGGGCAAGGGGATGTCAGAACATTCATTACACACATAGACTGGTACAGTTTCTTCTTTGAGTTAGCAGCCAGCCCATGTGGAAAATCTTTGATGCAGCATCATCAGAGGCGCCTGGAGCAGTTCTCACAAACAGTGTGGGCAGAGGGGGCCAAGGCTGGATTAATTTCCTGGAATGGGTTACTGAAATAGATACATCTTGATTAAATCCCTGAACAGACACGTACCTAACATTTTCATGCTTAATTTTTCATGTATTTTAAAACATTTTAATAAGAGGGTACTGTGGAATATGAACTAAAGTGTTCACATTTTATGAAACCTAATTTCCACATTAGTTTTGATTGTAAGCACAGAAAGATACCATTTTATTGGTCTGGACTTTCTGGTACACTTTCTGTACAAAAGATCTATAAAGCACATCAGCAGCTGAGATATGGCTGCTCCAGAACTTTTGTTTTGTTGGTCAGCATGTCCTACACTCACGAAAACAAGAAAATCAATTTTGTTTATCAAGGTTCAGAAGAGAAAATCAGATCACCACTCCAGTTACAATAGAAAAATAAGGTACCCTTAGGCAATGCCTTTCCCTGCAGTTACAAAAGTATTATTGACCCTAAATTCAAAGGGGAACTTCTGTCCAAGTAGAATATGCAAATACTTGACTCACAGGGAATCACATCAGTTCCATCCCAATGACATACTAATCATTTAATAGACTGTAAAAAGGCTGTATTTTCTAGACATTGACTTCCTGCTTTAACTCCCAGGCTTCCAGAACAAATTGATTTCATATTTGCAGTGATCTCCATAACGGACTGTAAAATTTAGCCAATATGAAAAAAACCCACAGTAAACCCTGTTTTTGTTGGACAGACAAAATAACCTGTTCTTCTAAATCATCATGAAAAGCAAGTCCTCAGGAATTATCTCAGATTTTTCAGTTTAGTCTGTTTCTAAAGAATCGCCTGTTCTTTCAAGTGATATGGTAGACTAGACTTTTTTCTTTTAAATACCTGTTCCTTCCTCTCTCCCCCTCTGATGAACACCCTCCTGTTATCCTGTTCCCATCCTGGTCCTCGGTTCTCCCTCACCCACAGTCCCTCAGCGCTCTCACGGCTGGACTTGCCTTGTCTTTGGTGCCACCTTCGGGCAAGTGCTGGTTTGCCAGAGAAATACTCCAAAACTCTTCTCTATAAATGCTTTGTAATCTCAGTGTGGGCTCCTCACAAGGATTACTTCTTGAATGATCAGTAATTCCCATACAATTATCAGATTGTCTCTGATCTCAGGCCAGACTCTTGATTATTTCCTAATAACCTGAGCCAAATGCAAAGCTAGATTCCCAATGGAAGAACCAAATCATCTAATTTAGATATCCACCCGTTCGGGATAAAATGCCTACAAGAGTAACTTGTTCAGTTGATCTTGTATCATCCAGAAAAGTTAGTTTTCACAATTTTCAATTTACCACACAGAATGGGTTTAGAATAACATAGTCAGTGCTTCTCTTAAAAACTCCTCTCTTGAAGAAATCAAGGGGAACCGAGATAGATGTGGTTTTGTCTCTACTTTCATGTATGTAGTTTTTGAAGGACAGACACTTTATGCTATAGTTAATAGAGGATAGGCTTCATTTTACGTGGTCTCATCACTCAAATGTTATTTCAACCTAAGCAATACCCCAGCCATGGTTACATAAGTGTCAGTGTGAAATGTTCTCCCAACGGCTTTTTACGCACTGGCCAGTTTCAACTATTCCCAACACCATTAGGTTCCAATAAATTTAACTGATTGGGGGTCCCTATTAATATCCAGTAAGAGAAAAGCTGCAGTTTGATCTTAGCTGCTGTTTGAGACCCTACAGCAGTTTATTTTTTCAGCACAGCAAGGAAGAACCAAATACCACTGATTTCACTGCTCTGTTTCCCTCCTGGCCATAACTGATTCACCCTCCTGCATCCTGCTGAACAACTGACAATCTTCATTCCATAAATGGACACATTTACTAGGATGATTTAAAAATGTGCACCATACAATTAATTAACACTGAGCAAATGATGTCAAGATTAGACTTTTATGGCTAACCAAAGCTTATATAACAACTTATTAAAGGTACTTTGGGCTGAAGAAGTTTTTTCTTTGAGCTTGTACTTGTACATGAGATATATCTATTACAAATGGATCAGTATTAGTATGTTTTGAAGACTACTAGGGCAACTGCAGGAGTAGTGTTTCATGGATAATTCATATCAGGATTGGGCCCATAAAAGTCAAAGCCTGCTATGAAGATGCCCATTTCTTGCTATCATTAAGCACTTAAAAATGTATGTATTTTTTCATTTATACATAAAAAATATTTCATTTCACTAAAATAGATGCAAGCTGTGAGGATTTACTTCATATGGCACTAAACCTTACATCTTGTCTAAAACAACATGCACATTCCTTTGAGATATAAACATCAATCTGATTAGCTAGCAGGTCTTGTCAGCCACAGTAATTTATCCCCTGGGGTATCTGAGCCATCATGTGGCTCTAGGACTTCCATAAAAAGTCACGAGGACTTAACCAAGGTCTATATAACTCCTCCTCTGTATCATTTGAAAAAGAATTGAGTCAAGAGGACTCTGCAGATCTTCTACCTGACAACATTTTCTGCTCTTGGCTTGGGGAGAACTAAGTGGCCAGGTGAGTTCAATCTTTCCTCTGGGGCTTTAGAAGATATCACAATAATTCACACAAAAAAATGCATGGAAATAACCAAAGATGCCCAAATGCCGGGCAGTTCTGTAAATGCATTTGGGTTTGTCCTCAGCTTGTACACCTGAAGACTTAACTAGAAACACCAGTGACAGATGCACAATGTGTGTCTGAACTAAAGGATGGAGCAGTTGGCTCCTGCAGGGCAGATCCCCTGCTCTGCCCTGGGACCTGGCCTCACCTGCCCCTGGCGAGACCTGGCTGCCCTCGGGGCTACCTCCACAGCTGAGAGAGCAAGAGCAGTGACAACTCTACCCAACAGTATTTTTCATTTTGCAGTAGTCTTGACATGGCTCTTTCCAGTATCCTGACAGAAGCTGAAATTGCTGCCGGTCTACAGAGCTGTCAAGGTAGTATTTATGTTTTAAATTTGGCTTTTCAGTTTATCTCTCAAATTCCCTGGTCCTTGCTACCCCAAAGTCCCAATTCCAATGGAAACAGAAAATGCTTTCTTACTTAATGCAAGGTAATGGAAGAGATGTGAGTTTTAATCTTGGCCAGCCAAGGTACAGGCACCCATCATCATTTGTGCATTGCAGCAATTTTGAGGATGAAAAAATCCAAAGGCTGAAATCCCGCAGCAGAAATCCTGTTTTTTCAGAGAAACTGCTGATTTCAATACAAGCACAAAATTTATCATGGAGTTCTACAAATATGTCTTTCAGTGAAGTATCAATTTACACGGGTATGTTCCTGCATGCTGAAGACCACAGTCATTATTTCATTATCTTCCTAGGTGTGAGACATCACTGATGGAAAAATCTCATTAATCTGATATAAACTCAGGAAAATCCAAGACTGTTTCTTGGGATTTGTAATTACCCTCACTGTACTGCAGAATAGTTTGCTGCTTTTTTGATCAAGAAGCTAAATTTATTTTTTTTGTTCCAGATTTTTGACTACTTTTCTTCTTCTCTTCTTGTTTCCATCTGCTTATTTCAGCTGCTGATTCATTTGATTACAAAACCTTTTTTGCCAAAGTGGGTCTCAACTCCAAGTCCAAAGACCAAGTTGCCAAAGTCTTTGAAATTCTTGACCAGGACAGGAGCGGCTTTATCGAGGAAGATGAATTGCAGTAAGTAAATTAAAAAGTTACCAACAAGGTTGTGTTTTATCATCTGAAAATGCATGACAAGATCAGAAATATTCCCCTTCCTCCTGTCCCTTTGGATGGGAGACAATTGTGTTTGTGCACCCGAGTGTGAGTGCTGGTGCTGGAGGAGCTGCAATTCAAATAACAAAGGCAAGGCTGGATCACAACGGGAAAACTCTCTGACAGCACTGAAAATACTTGTTTCATGTAGCAATAACTGACAGACTGTGAAGATAAAAATAGCAGTTCTGCTACAGCTGCTTTTTATTATTGTAAGATTTTTTTACCAGACTGAATTCAAAGGGCCATTTTTCTCTCATCTTTCTTTCTGTCACATGAATTCTACCTTCCAGATCACATTCATCTGACTTTGAAGTTAAAAGTAAGGTTAGAGAAATTCTTGCTGTTAAGACTCTGCATCTTAGGAGAAAGAAGGAAGATAACAAGGGAGGGAAGATGAACCCTGCCACTACAGAGTCAGTGTTAATTGTGCCTTTTTAGTCAAATGAAACCAAGATGTCATCAAGGATTTTACAGGCTGTGATGCAGCATCCTCTGACTTCCTCACCCTCACCCTCAATGAAGTTGGAGGAAGTTTTGCCATTGATATAATTCTCAAGAACTGAATTATGCTTTGAAATTTTACAGCTATTAGCAATCCAAACCCTGAACACTTTGAGTACTGTGTCTCACTCATTTGTTCTCTCACCTTTGACAGAGGTTTCCTGAAGAATTTCTCAGGCAGTGCCAGAGCTTTGACTGATGCTGAGACCAAGGCATTCCTGGCAGCAGGGGACAGTGATGGAGATGGGAAAATTGGAGTGGATGGTGAGACTGCCCTTATTAAAAGGATAATACCTGCTTTTGAGACTTCCTAAAGGCAGCTCTAGGCAGCTGCTCTGATCCATGTATTGGATGTTATGGATCTGATTTTGAGGTGCTCAGATCTGCTCTGTTTTATAGAGAGAATCTAACAGGAACTGATCTCTATTGTGCCCCTGACTGAAGTTATCAGTCCCTTTTCTCATCTATGGAGATTTTTTTCAGGACTGGAACCTAAATTCAGTCTATAATTTCACTGCTTATTGCTAATGAACACACAATGAGCTACCTTTAAGGAATGACTATCAGAGGAAGTAGCATTAGTTTCTCATTTTAACTCTAAAAATTAGGAAAGAAATTTTGGACTGTGTGATTACAAATTGAGGTGCCATTTTATTATTCCTTTTTTCTTCTTTTTCAGAGTTTCAAGCACTGGTCAAATCGTAACCAGCAGTCAAGATAAAGACCAAGATATATGTGCCATAAACAGTCTTTCCTGTTGCAAACCTCCATTTATTTACACATTTTGTACCCTGAAAGGTCATGAACAGTCGTTGGCAAGTGGTTTCATACTGCTGGAAAACATCTGAAGTAGTACAAGCACTACTTGAGCCGTGCTCCCAGGTGTTTTAAGCAGAAGGTCTATGCCACCAGGGAACTGAACTGGAATCCACTCTGCTCATCTGAATTTAGGGCATTAAAGATACAAACAAAAATATTAAGAGGAGAAATCAAAAGCATCTCTGTGGGCCATGTAATTGTCAATATTTGCATAAATAGCTAGTACACATTGTAAAAAACCCCAGAATTAATAAAATGTCCAGGTGTAGAACCTGTTTATGGTAACTGGTAGCAGTGGTATTTAATCATGAGGCATTTTAATATTCCATATGTTTTTCTTTTCTTTCCATATGTCATTCTTTATGCAACTGATTGTGTTTCAGAGACTAAATATATTGCAGGACCTTCCACTAATTAAGTCATCAATTTAAGATCAACTGGATCCAGGATGAATTTAGATTGCTGAAATAGCAATACGTTCAAAATTCCCCAAGGAATCCCTCGCCTTCATGCCCACCCGATGGCACTATTGTTCCACTGCCGAGAAGATAAAACAGTGTTCTGTGAGCTCAAATGAATTCCAGAACACTCCTCGCATCCCACCTGCCACTTCTTCAAAAAGCACTTCAGAAAAACAAGTCCCCAGTGCTCTATAAGAGCAAATGGGGGAATATTCCCCAAATAATCAGCGTTCTGCTGCTTTCCTCCTTCTCAGCACTGAGAATAACATAATGCCCACATCCCACAGGGTTGTAAAATGCATCAGTGTCTGTGAGGAAAGTATAATAAAATGAAGAGTGCCATAAAAAATTGCTAAGAAATTAGTCTTTTTTTCTTGACAGATAGATTGAAGTAGCAAGACAGACATAAGGAATGGGGAGAATGCAAAATTCTGAGTAGTTGCTCATTAATTGAAGTTCATCCATTTTGTGCACTAGGTTAGGGTTCTGGTTGAAAAGCAAGAGTGTGATGACATCATCACAATTTTGTCACAGTATAAACACACAGAGCAATCAAACTGGGCTACAAAAAGGAACTCATTGCTAATGAAACATGGCACTGTATCAGGGTTTTGTCTTACGTATGTGACCAAAATAAACACACAGCCAAACAGCCTTTAAAAAATCTAGATGGCTTTAACCATCCCAAACATTATATTTCCAACATTATAGTTGCTCCTACATGCTCTTTTAAGAAAACTTGGAGCTCTTGAAAAGTCTGTTCTTGGACATTAATCTTGCAAAAACTGGTATGACTGTCCCATACTCTATTTGTTGGACCTATTTAAGAAGACGTTTCAATATTTGCAGATCAAAAATCTTAATTTCAATATTTCCTGCTGACGTTGTTGTGGTTATAATGCAGAGCATATTTATGATGAAACATTATGGAGAAGGAAGGAAATATCAATACAAGGTTGTGGAAATCATCATATTACATAAAGTTAAAGCCATCTACAAGACTTTAATGAATACTCAAGAATGTGTTCATTCTCTATAATATATAGCCAAAAATATATTTCCATTAACTCTAATGAATGAATCAGGTCCTAATATTGTAGAATTTTCTATAAGAGTGAAAAAAGAATTACCCCTCAAGCAAATTGACATTCATTATTTCAATGTCATCTCAGGAGAGCAATTAGAAAAGGAAATTTTGCAGAATTAATAACTGCAGCCTGATTGCAGGGCTAAAAGCTCTCATTATTGTCACAAAACGCTTTGTGTCTCAGCTGATACCACGTTTTATGTTTTGCTTGTGCAATATGGGTCACCCAGACATTTTCAAGAATTGTACCAACATTAATGGCTAAATACGAGAGAAAGGTACAGACAGCTCAGATAACTTCTGAGATAGCAGGCAGCTCCTTTATTTAACCACACTTACTTCCACCCTGATTAGCCTGCTAGGCCTACAAATCTAAGACAATTTCACCACTTACCATTCCATTAAGAACAGTAAAAAATTCATGACAAGGTAAGTCTGGTATCAGCTTCAGTGATCACTCCAGAAAGTTAAGAAGAGCTTGTGACTAGAGACGTTTTTAGACCTTTCCCTCTTCCAGCACTACCACTGAGCAGACCAGTGGAGGAAATGCTGTTTTCTTTGCACAAGAATACACTCACTTACTTTCTCTTCCTCTCTGCCTCTCATTCACACGGGCTGTCAGGTACTGTGAAATTTCTGTAACTACTTACCATGGGATTTAAGAAAGCTCTTCAAATTGTGCCTCAGCTGGAAATACTGCTGCCTGGTCATAAACATACATTCCCAAACAGCTCCCTTAAAGTGAAAAACATTCTGCTGGAATCAGATATTTGGAGGTCTGAGACCCTAAATATGGGATTGTCTCTTGTCAACGGAATTTTGTCACATGGTTGTTGCTTTTTAAGTGAAAAAAATATATTTGTCAGACCAGACTCTATGAATTAGTGGCACTATTACTCAGCTATGTTGGTCTATTCTGATGTCATTTTCAAGCAGAAATCGAATTAATTCCCACAGAATGATAAGGACATAATTTGAACTGAGGAAAGTTCACATGGTATTTCCCCTAATGTGACAGAAGTACCTGTTTTCCTTTAGCTCCAGACCCACAGTGATGGAGAATCTGTCTTCTATCTTGGGTTCTTTAGTCCAGATCTCTGCTCAGTGCTCTGGGTAATATCCTCTACCTGCTGCAGGGAAAGAAAGCTTTGTCACGGGGGCCTGGCTTTCCTCCTTCATCACAGCACAGGACCAAAAAAGTCAAATACTACAGCATGTGCTCAAACTTCTCTGCTAAATATGGTAAAATACTATGGCCCAAGCAACAATTCAAATTAAATGCTGTAATTATTTCTTTATTTCTACGTGATTAAAGCCTGTGCCCTAAACCTGAAGTGGCAGGATATAATTCCTTCTGTTGTAAAGGTCCTTTTCAATGATTATAGCTGTAACCACACTAAGATTCTCTGCCGTCACCACTGAGACATCCACACTACTATCAACCACAGAGGTTACTGAGTATCTCTTTTAGTTACTTCCAAACTCATTACAAAGGCAGAATCTGTTATCCAGGATCATGATACAGTTGGCCCTGACACAACCAGGGCTGAAAGATGGAGTTGTGTGGGTTGAGGACAGCTGCTGCAGCATCTCTTTACACTGTTGTAGTTGGTCTCAGGTTAACACCTCTCCTCTGATCTCACCTGAGACAACTGCTGATGTTTCTTTTGCATCTGCTTGAAGTCATGGCTTTGGTTGATTGCCACTGCTAATTAACTCTGTACTTTATGCCAAACAGAACACAAAGTATACAAGACTAGTCCACAACCTGTCAATGATTTACCAAAACACAATTTTACTCTGATTCTTAGACAAGAAATTAGCACTTGATTTGAAGACAATTGTTTTATATGTTTCTATTCCTAGCAAGAACTTGTCAATATGAATATTCTGTATTTCTCAGAATCACACCTTCAGGTTTAATTCTGGAAGTCTGAAAACAAAGAAAAAAAGGCTTTAATATTATTTAATAAAAACACCTCAGGTGAAAATGACACTAGGTATGCAAGTATGTAAATATTCAGATGATCAACCCCATAAAATTTTCAGATGTCTCTAGCAGAGCAAAAAAAAAAAAAAAAAACCCAAAACCAAATAAACAAAAACCAAAAATTAATATTTTTCTTGAATTTCATAGGAACGAGTACTAAACATTCCTGGAAACTGTGCAATACTCAGATTCTTTGCCAGATTTTGCACTATCGTTAACTGCCCATTACTAAGCAGCTGTTGTTCTGGTTGAATTATTAGGGATTTTCTTTATAGTGTTACATTGTTTGCACAGCATCTTTTTTAAAATCCCTTTCACAGATCTCAGTTTTGGAATGCATAATGTAATTACAATCACCTAAATTAACACATAACCCAGAAATAAAGAAAACTGGCAGATAATTCAGATGTAAAATGGATTATCTCATTAAAATATCCCTTAATATACTAATCCCTGATTATTGCATTCTAATTGTAGTGGAGGGAAACCTGTACTTCAGATGAAGTGTCATTAATAAATAAATAAAACCCAGTAACCCTAGATTCCCACCTGTATCAATGTACAGTGACATCAACTTGATTCTGAAATTCAGCTCTTTTAGGCTTTTGTAAACCATCTTTCAGCCAGGATGAGCATCACTTTTGTTGTCAGCATTGAATTTCAAACATTAAAAGATCCCTTCAAAAGCAATCATAGCAATTATCTCACTTTTATTTGAGAGCATATTCTAATATAATACTAATCCTGGTTATTTTGCTACTGTTGAATACACGTAAAACCAGCTCAGCACTCTGTGTGCCATGGCAGGGTATATGAGGTAACCAGATGTCATTCTTTGAACATTTGGTGCTTATATTTTAATACAATGCCCAAATTAGTTGCAGGCACATTTCGAGCTGCTTGAGCATTATATTCTCACCTCAATCTTGTCATTTTCCTCTTCTTCATTTCAATTCCCTCGTTCTCATTAGCTGCCAATAATTAGTGTTGTATGAAGTCAAACACTTAAACAAAGAGAGCAGTCCCATGAGTACTGTGTAGGAGCCACCAGAAATAAAGGAAGCCTTCTTTAAAGGAACATCTATGGCACTGTCATACAGGACTGAAAAAACCCTTTTCTCTAGAAACATCTTGTTCAAACTCAGATCAACTTGAGATGATCATAAAGGAGAAAATACAACAGTGTAAAAAGGTACCTAAGAGAATGAAAGTTATTTCAGGATGATTCTGGAGAAAGCACAGAATGAACTTCATTCCCACTGCCTCTGCCTGACAGATCATAATATCAGGGAAATCTCAGGCAGAAAGCAACACGAATAGATAGTACTGAATAAAGAAGATAAATGGAAAGAACACCAAAAGATCTGTGATCAGATCTTCAGCTTGTACTAATCACCTGTTTAATTTGTTTTAATCACACAATACTAATCTACAACAGCCCAGGGTTCTTAGCTTTAACAGGAAAATGTTCTTCCAGGTCACCATAAGCAGTTTTTCCACTGGAAGCAATAGAAGGAGCATTTGTTTGTTCCTGGACAGCTGGTATTTGGGACCAAAGGTAAGTCTGATTATTTGTGATTTATGCCATGTTCCTTAACATAAAAAAGAGGTACAAATAAAAGGTAGAAGTATCATTAAATTATATCTGGTTTTTATGTTACTTATACCTTGCATTTCCCTATCCAGATGCAAACAGTGCTATGTTTGCATTTCTCTATCCAGATGCAAGCTATTTGCTATGACTGACACTTTTCTCACTGTCATTAAACCAAACAGGAGTCCATTAACTTACATCAACGCTTAGATATATTTATTATTCTGCTCCACAGTATAATTTGTAGCCCTTGCTACTATGAAAATATTTCCTCTATGGCATACCATGTTATTTCTATTCATTTAAAAATAAAGCAATGCTCTTGGATTAAGAGAACATCAGTTTAGATACACAACTGACTATTAACAATAAATACTAACCAAAATACATGTGAGTTTTATTGGTCTCCATCCTAGAATTTTGCCCATATTAGCCCCCTTAAAATGGAAACAGATTTTTTGCTGAGGAGGAAAACCTCCTATCAGCTGTTATGGATTTTCTTAAGGTTTTTGTTCCAAAAGTAATACTCCTGAAATATATAATAAACTCCAATTTTATTTATACCTACAATTAAAATTTGGTTATTAATGAAATAGACTGTGAGAGGGTGTGTTATAAAATGTATATAAAACTATTTCCACACTAACAAAGTCTGATTCCTACAACCTGTACAACTTGCTACAACTAGTAAGCCTATTATTGATTTCATGTAATTCAAGATATTCAAAATGGATTATTAAGTAGGCCAATTTATTATAAATAATCTTCCAAGGAATACTGACAACAAGAGCAGTTTATTCAGCTTTACCTAGTTCAGAGTTTTCTGTCACTGAAGGTACCAGTTTCTGTTTCTGTAATTCAGAAAATGGTCAGAAAATACAAAATTAAGCTTACTGTAGAAAGATCATCCAAATTAGAAAATGCTTTCCTCTACCCTAGTGAGAAGTTATCTTTGTCAGAATGACACGCTGCCACCTCTAATCTTTCATCTCCAACCTCCTTTATATATTCCATTCCAAAGGAGCAACAGACCCAGGGAAAACAAATTCATTTCTTTTCATAAGGATTTGGCTGCTGGAGTCATCTTCCAAAGAGTGACTTTCAGGTGCAGAGGTTACCTGTTAACATACTGGGAGGCTGGAAGGCTGTTCTGATGGCAGAGTTGTACTTAATTAAGCACTAGTGGATTTATTTAAAAAAACTCTTCTTTTTGTCCATATTATCTTAGGATATAAATAGAAAGAAAAGTTTAATTAGTTAAGGAAGAAATTTGAGCCAGGTCTCAATTCAAACACTTGATCCACGAAAGTGTAACCTAAGTAGTGGTTATTGTCACCTTTTGAATCCTTTATAAGACAGAGTGGCAAGCCAGAGCCAACATTACTTTTTTGCCTGGTATCTCCTCAACTATTTTTCCTTTACCTAGCTGAGAAAATTCGGAAGGTGAGCAGCTGATTTGAGATTAATTAAATAAAATTACTGTGCAGAGCTGCACCAGTAGTAAGTACAATAGCCATTGTTCTAAGGTTTTTATTTTAATTGCTGGAATTACATATGGATGGACTTTATATAGATAAGTATCAGCTTTCTTTTTATTCTTAAGAGCTGGTGGGGGAGATAATAGAAGCAAATTTTCTTACCTTTCCTTTTCCAACTGCATATATTGTTACTTGTATTGCCAGATTCCATGCGTTCCAATAAGACTATTTATTAGATTAATGGTTACATAGAGTTTAAAAATGTGCTGTATTTATATAGGTTGCAGGTAAATAATAAAGTATTGATCATCAACTCACAACATGGTTAATGCAACCCATCTCATTAAAAAGCATTGTTTCTGCACTGCTATTTTTAAGGAAGTGATGTACTAAACCTTGTAATTTGTTAAGGAATAGCAGAGATGTTAGTTTGATCAATGAGATTCATCTACTCTTGTTGACCTTATTGTAATCTTCAAAACACAGAAAAACCCAATTTGTTGTAAGATGGATTTGCATTTCAAAACTCTGTTTGCAATATTCTGTTTTGCACAGGTTTAAAATGAGCCTTACAGACATTCTAAGCCCTTCTGACATCGCTGCTGCTCTGCGGGACTGCCAAGGTGAGAAAACAATTAAAACTCTCAAAATCTATTATTTTGTGTAACCCATGGCAAGTTTAACTCGGTCCCAAAGGAACACTGAACAAGTGCATACTTGAAACAGATTTCTGTAATCTCTTTACTCAGCTGTCACAGTATGTTTGTTCATAACTGGTTTATATTTTCAATTTGGAGCTTATCCCCACACGATTTTGTTGGATGTTTAGGAGGGTATGGGGCAGTATTGCAAATTCATTCATTCTTTGACAGGCTTCACCTACTGATCATGTTTAGAACAATTAAAGTGTAACAAAGTTATCATCCTCAGACCGTTTAGGAACAGTGAACGCAGTGGTCTGGGGTTAATTTCTTTATTAATTTATTTTCAGCTCCAGATTCCTTTAGTCCCAAAAAATTCTTTCAGATCAGTGGGATGTCTAAAAAGAGTAGCAGCCAGCTCAAGGAGATCTTCCGGATTCTCGACAATGATCAAAGTGGCTTTATTGAGGAAGATGAGCTCAAGTAAGGATTTTGTTAACTACTTGGAGGCTATCAAAAAAATCAGCACTTTTTCCATTCCAGAACTTTCAGTAAATGTGAACACAATTTATTCTAAATGTTGATAAAACCTTCAGCAGGTTGTGAAAGGTGTATTTAAATAGATAATTCCTACAGAGAAAAAACAAATTAGTAATACCTGCCTTTTATGCTCAGTATAAAAAAAAAAAGGAGCTCCAGGGGCTGGATTTTCACAGCGGATAGAATCAATTCAATCAGGGTTGCACTTACAAAGCAGAAATACATACAACTAAGATTTAGCTTGTCAAACAAAGCGGTGTTTGGAGGACTTGGCTACTGTGGTAAATTATTTAGAGATAGCTATCTGTTTGATTATACAACAAGCATATAAAGTACTACGGTGTGAAAATCTAAATCCAAGTTGTTTCCTCCCAAGGTATTTCCTTCAGAGGTTTGAGTGTGGAGCCAGAGTGTTAACCACCTCAGAAACCAAGACCTTTTTGGCAGCTGCAGACCATGACGGGGATGGTAAAATCGGGGCTGAAGGTACTACCTGCTTTAAATACAGAATGAGGCACCTCAGGATGCTCGTAGTGATGTGGGATTCTCTTTTACGTTGATGGTACATTAATGTACCCCCAGTGGTTTTACTGAAACCCTTGAGTAGCAACCTGTTTAAGGGCGGGAATGGTCCCTGATCTTACAGGTTCATCTCTGCAACTCCTTTTGCACGAGCAAGTAAAAAACCCTTAGGAACTTTCCTGTTGCCACTCACTCCAGCTGTTCTGAAAGGAACTGCCCCTTGTGTCTCCTCCCACTTACTCTAATGTAAGGCAGTGCTGGCATCACTTGGAATACACAAATGTAAAAGCAAGGAAAAAGAACCAGCTGTACACAGGAGAACAAACAGCTCATACGTCAGCTTGTTTCCAGCAGCTACTGCCCCACAGGAATTCCACTGCGCACTGAAATCATTCTCAGTATGCAGCACGTAGTTCCATATTTGTTTTGCATGATAAGGATAACAGAAGGATCAAGTGTCACTACCCCAATATGAGATCCCACAACAGGATCTGTGCAGGGAGGGATGCTCTTTATCTCCAGTGGCAGGTTAAGGACCAGATAGAAAGGAGCAGCTGTTTTAGGAAGCAGCATACTGCACTCACCACATGGAAACACTGGTGTGATTTAATGGCTGTACTGTGCAGAAACCTTCTGATCTCCTAATTCCATATTTCTGTGCTGTGTTTTCGAGACAAAGCACACACACAAAAGGCCTGCAGCTAATGGCAACTCACCCCATGAGAGCAGTGAGCTGCCTAGACGAGCATGAAAGGGGCTTAGGGAATAGCATGCAGGGAATGTGCTGGCGTGCAGATTCCCCGGCTCACTGCACCAGCAGGACAGAACTCTTCTGTTTCTTTCTTTGGAAGAAATTAAACCCAGTTCCTTAGGAACTATGCCAGAATAAACACACATGATTTATGAAGCAATCTGTATATTAATACAGTCACTCAGGGATGGGACTAATCAGATACTCTAATTCATGGAAGCCAAACATTTAAAAGATCTTTAAAATAACAGTATCTCATTGCACAACTCAACACTCCCGATCATACCACATGGAACTGCACAGTGTTTTCAGCTTTAGACAAAGCTCTAAATCAACACTTCTCAACATCTGAAGCATTACTAACAGCCAATAGAACACATGCACTCACTTTTCATTTTTTTTACTTCAGCTCTTGAACTACTTCGTACTTAAATTCCATATAAGCCATTCCATTATTTTTGCCTAAGATCAGTATTATGCAGAGAGAAAGCCAAAACTACCCTGAATATTTAATTATTCCCTTTAAATGTCAGCAAAACATTGCCTTTCCATGTGTTGTTTAGAAGAGGATGTTTAGGTGATGCCTGTTGTCCACACATTTCTTCTCTGGTCATCTATCAGATAACTGTTTTCTGTTCATTCCTATTCTAAATCTCTTGATAAGCCACTAATCTTTTACCCCTAATCCTTTCATGTGAGTATTTCTTTCATGCAAATATTCTCTTCTCTTTCACAGAATTCCAGGAAATGGTGCAGTCTTAGAGGTTCAAAAGGACCAAACGATAGAATTGGGATGAGTCTGCACAAGACACTCAAAAACCTTGAAAATCAGGAGTCCCTTATTTATCTTGACAGTGTCTGTTATTTTTTCACTGACTTAGCAACATAATGAAACACTGATTACTGATTTTTTCTATTGTGTGGACTATTTACCATGTTCTAACCTCTACTTTAGCAGACACTTCCCTTAAAAATATCCAATAAAATTTAATCATATACTGTAGCCTGTGTCTATTTTTTTGACTCCTATATTGAAAGATGAGAATTCTTAAACCAAAAGTGTTAATCCCTCCAAGATCTTGAACTTATTAGATCTTCATATATGGAACATCTTTTGAAATTAGTGGGAGTTCAGTTTACAAGAGGCCTTCTGGATTAAGTTTAAATTCTCAGAACACTCAGATCTTCACCAAAGATTGGGAGCTCAGATACAGTTGTGAGATAGGTGAGGGTAAAATCTCTCACTGACTTCCAAGTGAAAAGCAGTCATATATTTTTGCTCACAAAGTGGCTTCTGCATGAGGTTGTTGCAGTTTCAAACCACTCTTTTACATCAGCCAACCAATAGATGAGGAAAGCAAAACCCACATGCTTTCCTGCAGAGAGAATTAAAAGGAGAGCTATGAGGACTTGAGGTTTCAGATAACTGTGAGGTTTTAAGAAGCAGAGGGGAAGCAAGATATCTTCTTGGTGGTATTTTCTCGTTTTCTCAATAGGGAGACTGAAAGTGTGGAGGAAGAATTTGTACAAATGCATGTTGAGAAAGCTCCAACACACTCTCCCTGGTGGTCTGGACTGACCTGTTAAAAGTGTCCTTCATAAGTGCATCCATCTCTGGGGATGATGAAGAAATATCTTTTTATGAGCAAACTATTCACTCATTAGAAAATGAGATATTCAGATGCTCTGATGGAGTATTTATACCTTCACTTGCTTTCTCAACATCAGCAAGTTGCAGGTCACCCACATGCAGCTTGCAGAGACACAACATGACAGAAGCCTTTAAGCAAAGCAAACAGTTCAGTCACTGCAGTTTCAGTGCATTTCTTCCTTTGCTGCAAACGACTACATTCAAAATTACCTGCATTTCTTCCTTACCAAAAGTCTCTACGAACACTGGTAATTGTGCACAAAAACACCAAACCCAGAATTGTTTATGAGATAACCAGCTGTTCCTGGGCAAGAGACTAACGAGTCTGAAGGGACTTGAGCAAAGGACCATGTATCTTTCAGAGCACCAGAGTCACAGAGTCCATAGAGTTAATTCTTCTGTATGCTGGGCCTTTGCTCTCTCCCAGCCCGTGTGCTGTAAACCTAACAAAGCAGTACTTGAAAATTTCTGTTGGTTAAAACATCCTCATCACCACAGCAAAAGCAGTTAAATTAAAATTCTCCTGTACTCATTGTGAAGCAAATTTCAGGCAGTGCCATCCTCCAAGACACCCTAGACACCTTAACCCGAAACAAATTCCATAAGGATTCCTCCCTGATTCCTCCCCTGTACTCTCTGCAGCTCCCTACTCTTTTTGGAGCCAAGCAATGGCAAGCCAGGCTAGAAACATCTATTGCCTTTAAAAAAACCACATACATATTAATCCACAATTCTTAACAGCTGACAATTGAAAACAGAATTTCTGTATAATTTTGAGATGTTTTCATTCAGATTCATTTGGTATACAAGTTGTTTGTAAGCTGGTAGACTCAGTACATGTGAGAATTTAATACGGTCATCACACTTTTCCTTTTATTGTGCAAAAATAATACAAACTGATAAAAAATGAACACTGAATTTTGATACTACTTCTTAACGTTATGAAATATGCTCACGTGGCATGAATCTCTAGAGTATCAGTGACTTAAAGAGAGCTATTCAGATTTACACAAGCCGAGGGTCTGACCCATGAGGAACTGACCCGTGGCCATTCTCAGAGCACAAGATGGATGTCACAGGATAGTCACAAGAAATAAAGTGTATTCTTGGCAATGAAATCAGTCTGATGACAGAAGGGTCTTGGAGTAGTTCACATGTAAGTAACAAGCAAACTGCTCTCCATTTCACTGACAATTAACTGTCCTGACCTTGACTAATCACGTTACATTGGGCAGGCAAATGACTACAAAATAAAGAATTTTCCAGGTGCTGTTGCACTCTGAACTCTAGTTCCTCTCAATGTCTCAGCCTTGCACTGTGGACCTCGACAAAGAAACCCAGAGGCAAAGTACAAATTCTGTTATTCTCCACTGAGATGCAACAGGCTGCTGGAGCAGGTCAGCACACAGAAAAAATACGCTTGCTCTACTCAAGATATTCTGTGATCTCTCAAACATAAAGTATTTTGTTAAAGATACATAAAGTATTTGTTAAAGCAGTTAAAGAATCTTTCCTTGCTTTCCATCAGGAAAAAAGGTACCTTAAAAACCCCAGTAGTACAGCACCTACCCCAGGAGATTTAAGTAAGGGAAAACTTGTTGACTTGTAGGAAGAAACACTTAAAGTTAAAACACCACTTCCCCAGGATCCTTGAAACATTAAATCATACTTTTGAATATTCTCATAAAATGTGTGATAGTCATAATTCAAACTGGATTTATTCACTGACAAAGATACTTGTCTGCTCCCTATCCTAAAGCAAAACATCATTGGTAAAGCTGCTAGAAACATGGCATGTAGAATTCCCAGTGCTTCAGGCAGGCCCCAGTAATTGAGGAAGCTCCTCGGCAGGGCTTTATTGACTGACAAGGAAGGAACAACTAAATATACTGACCATATTTAACCCCCATTTAACACATGAATATGGGTGCTCACTGTATATATATATAATGAATAGGATGGAAATAGTAATTAATCTACTGCATTCACCACAATTTGACACAAAAGGCAGCAGTCAGAAATCACCTATCACTGGCAGTCGTGCTTACAGATTGCAGTAGAAGTTGCAACTGGTTATCAGAATTGACACTTGTACACTGCACACTACAGTTATTCACTAGACAAAACTACTATAAAAACACCTTTTTAGAAAACACCAGAATACTTATGATTCCCTTAAAATACAGGTCTCAAGAGTGCTATTCCATGTTCACATTATGTACCCTGTAATACCTTGTGCCAGTCTACCCTGTCTGTGAGCAGTTAAAATTAAAATATCAAAAACCCTGGTAGCCTTATCCTACCTCTAAGCAGAAAAATGCCGTGCCTTAAATATGCCAAACTGTGACATCATTCTTAATGTAATTCTCATTTCTTGCAGTGCTCAGAACGGGAATAATTAACATACTAATATAATCCATCTTCAGAGCTGAAATTCTTTTAACTGCCTAGCCCCTTCCTCATCTTCTCTTCCCAGCTTTTCTTCAGACCCAGGCTAGTAACATTAAACAAACAGAAACATTTCAGTATCTCAAGTTTTGCACGAAAGCAGTTTTTCATTTGCTACTCAGTAACTTTGTATTCTTAATCATAACCCAAGCTAGTGTAAAGTTACCGTCTTCCTTTATGAAATCTCTGGTCCTGCAAAGCAAATGCATCCATTATTAAACCATTACTCACCACGACACTCACAGTGCTGCTCACATTCCCTGACATCACACACAACAGAAGAAGTCTGGGGGATGTGAAGGCTGTCTTAGCAGGAGCCCAGCTCCAGCTGCACTGTTGTGTTTTCCCACACAGCTCCACAGGCCTGTTGCAGCGTTAACAAAGCGTGCAGACCAGGGATACGGGCATTGTGCTTTTTGCTGGATCACAGCATTATTTTGTAATTTATTTGCTAAACTAATCCCAAACTGCTGAGTCTATGCATTTGTTAACACATTTAGACCACATACTGTCAATGGAACAGCTATTTGAGCTGTCAGCTGTATTTATTTAAAGCTGTCAGCTCTAACACCCAGAGTGATTTATAGTATACCTTTTTGTGAAGTCTGCTACTGCACAGCTGACGGAAGTGCTCAAAATAGTATCCAGAAATAGGCTCAACAAACCAAAACATATGTCTACCCAATACTGGATCTTACTTCTATGTATTTTTAAAAATAAATTGTAAAGCACTCATAAAGTTGTTAATTGTTTGTCCTCTGATGCAGGGGTTGTCCTGCAAATTCCCAGTGTACTTATGCAGCAGTTTAATTTTACATAATCATGGGCTGGGAATCACATTTCAAACTCGGGGTGATCTGATGCCACTTTGCAAATGTCAAGGTGTGGTGTTACTGCACATACAATTAAGAAGATGGGATGAAATTGGAACCACAATCGAAGTTTCTTCGTGCCCTGTTAATGTGTACATTAGAAATGTAATAATTTAATTGAATCTGTTATCACTTGCTCGTTGTAGATTCTCACAAATACTTCCACCAAAAGCAATGTCAAGTTACAGATGAGGTTGCACTGAGCAGAATTATGTTAGCAATCACTACACATACATTAATTCCCTTCCTAGGGAAAGCTGGACACAGAAACACCTTCCTCAGCAATCCCCATTTACAGTGAGTACCCAGTGTCCAACTCTGTGTACCTCTACAATATATCCCTTGCACCAGTATTTGTATTGCAGCAGTAAACAGGCACCCCAGTAACAGCCCAGGATCTCCATCTTGCTAAGTCCTGAACAAACACACATCTAAACATTTCAACCGACACAAGCAAAATGTATAGTCACTGCTGTTTTATAATCTATTTGGTAAGAAATTATTTAACTTGACTATCAATACTATCAATTTTAAGAATTTCCCTGTTGTGCTTTAAGTGAGTAGTACAAGCAAATGAACTTCCCCTCTCACCTGATCACCACCTCACCCCTGCCTGCAGTGGAGCACAAGCAAGGAGTGAAACTTGGCTCCTTTTGTTTGATATATTCAATCCTGGCTGGATGTTCCCAGAAACTGTTGCAAGTGTGCTGCAGCCTTCAAATGGACAGATCGCAATGAAAGGCCTGTTCTGCACACACTGCTGAATTTTAACTCAGAGCTGTTTGTGTAGGAAACAAGAATTACTGTATGTGGATACCTCATCTTGACACACTGGGCCTGATCCTTCCTCAGACCCTACTCAGGGAAACCCTGGGGAGCTCAGTACAGCAGGGCCTTCCCTCATCCTGCTTTGCTGGCAAGGGGAAGGAGCCACCTTCTGCTGTGACCTCTCTGAAAACACCATGAAATGATAAAACAGATTCTCTCTGCAGCTTTGGAAACATTTCCTACAGCTGTCTGAGAACTGGCTGGCACTGCCTGGGACTGTCTGTGGTGTGGCTCAGCCTGTTGTATCACTTCTGCCTGTCCAGGCCACACACAAGGAGCTGCTCACTCTTGAGAGGTTTGGGTTAAACGCCACCCATGCAGGCAGGAAAGGTGACACCCAAGGTAGCGGTGATCTCTGCACCCAAGGAAAGCAGCCTGCACAAACCCACATGAATTCACATATCCAAACTCAGTCCTGAGCCAGCCTGGAGGGCCTCAGCATGGCCAGGGGAGGTGAGCCAGCACTTCTACTTCATGTGTCCTCTCCCTCACAAGGCACCAGCCTCCTCCAGGCCAGGCACTGGGAGGGTTTGCAGCCATGGCACAAGGCAGGAGGGACGGGATGGAAATTACTCCAGCAGGGTTTGCAGCCATGGCACAAGGCAGGAGGGACGGGATGGAAATTACTCCAGCAGGGTTTGCAGCCATGGCACAAGGCAGGAGGGACGGGATGGAAATTACTCCAGCAGGGTTTGCAGCCATGGCACAAGGCAGGAGGGACGGGATGGAAATGACTCCAGCAGGGTTTGCAGCCATGGCCCAAGGCAGGAGGGATGGGATGGAAATTACTCCAGCAGGGTTTGCAGCCATGGCACAAGGCAGGAGGGACGGGATGGAGATGACTCCAGCAGCTCGTGGGGAAACAGTGGCCATCCCTCTCTGGCTTACACCGCTCAGTTTTTGAGTACACACATTAAATATTAAATTGCTGCAGTCTTACAGCATCTGTATTCCACACAGTGCTCCTACTGCACTGGGTTGGATTTTTAAAGAATACACCAGCTGCTGAGGCTGAGGACTATCTGGAATAATGCTGCTGGCGATGAAAGTAAATATAAACTAAGAGTGATGGTAGGAACTGAAATAATAGAAAAAGAAAAAAGAATTTGAAAAACTCAAGAAATACTGGGGTTTTTTCGGATTTAATTTGGCACAGCTTTAACAGAATTTACCAGTACATTCTTCTAAAGGACTAGGTGGAATGAGATATTCAATTATATATTTTATACCTTACCCAAATGTCTATTTAAGCAATTATGTAATCTTAGTTTATTCAGATGCCTAAACTTCACACTCCTATGGAAGAAGAAAAGTGATACCATGTAGCCGTTTTTACTTCTAGTTTAGCTCACACTGAATTTTATTAAAATGGGAATTAAAAAGTAATAGAAAAGCTTATTTTAGTAGTTAAATACTACTATCTTAAATGTGCCAGACAGAAAATGGAAAAATAATCAGAATAGACATAATATATCTATTTATGGTGAAAGGGTTACCTGCACTAAGTGATGGTGCATGCCAATTCCTTCAACATAGCCGAACTTGATCTCATCTTTCAAATGTCGGATTCTACCTCTAAAAATGAAGCGTTTCTACTTTTTCCAGCTGCCAGGCAGCTCTGAATGATCCAGAGGGGAGTGAAGCGCTCGTGGTTTTGCGCTCCGAACAGGGGTGCGGTAGCCGGGGCACCGGGCCACACCCGGGCCCACCGGCCGGAGCTCCCCGCCTGCGAGGGGCTGCCGGGCGCGGCTGTGCGGGACCCCAGCAGGAATCGCGGTCCCTGACCGGGCTCGGCCTCTGGCTGAGGGAACACCGGGCACGGCCTCCCGCTGAGGGAACACCGGGCACGGCCTCTGGCTGAGGGAACACCGGGCACGGCCTCCCGCTGAGGGGACGTCGGGCACAGGCTCTGGCTGAGGGAACACCGGGCTCGGCCTCTCGCTGAGGAGACGTCGGGCACAGGCTCTGGCTGAGGGAACGCGGAGCACAGGCTCTGGCTGAGGGAACACCGGGCACGGCCTCCCGCTGAGGGGACGT
>VZRQ01007965.1:0-26736 GCA_013397975.1 Machaerirhynchus nigripectus | reverse complement strand
CTCGGGCCGATCCCCGATGGTGTCTGGCGGCTGCCGGCCCCAGGCTCAGGATGGCGGCGGCGGCGGGGTCGGCCGGCCAGGAGAAGCAGCTCGCTCCGACCCTCCTCAGTTTCTTCATCTACAACCCCAAGCTGGGGCCCAAAGAGGGAGAGGTACTGGGGGGATGTCGCGCCCGGGAATGCGGGGAAGGCGCGGCCGTCCCTTCGTGCCCGAGGCCGGGCCGTAGCGTGTGCGGGCTCGGCGCTGTCCCTACGGAGCGGCCCCGGACAGAGGCGGTCGCAGCTGCGGCTTCTCCCGGCCCGGGGGCGCCGCCTCCGCACCGGCCCTTGGGTACCCGCGGGGCCGGGGACGACTGCCGTCTCTATTGTGGTCTGTCACTGGTGCAGACCGAAAAGAAACAGTAACCGGAGGTGTTGTCAGCAGCAGGGCGTATATTGTAGCTGGGGAGCTGGACAGTTAGCAACTGTTTTACTGATGCTTTAACTTTCTCTAAAAATAACTTTCTCGACTAGATACAATATGGTAGAAAGGTTACTGTTTAGCTTAGTTACATTCGGGTTATTGCTAGTGTTCATTCGCTCTTGTGTCCCAGGGAAGTCAAGCAGCTTTAGGTAACAGCATGTTGTGTGGTTCATGTGATCATCTTCAGCTTCGGTAGTTCTTGAACAGAGCAGTGTACTTACATACTTAGCAATGACAGGATGAGGAGGCTGGGCGTGCCCTCAGCACGCTCCTGGGTGACTCCAGACCGGGGGCAGCTGTTGTTCCGCTGGAGGACGAGGTCCTGTTCGGAGGGACCCTCAGCGAGCTGGGGACTGGGCCGGCAGAAACCTCGTGGAGCTCAGCAAAGTCCCGTGTGTGGGGTGGAATAATCTGGCTCAGCGTGGCAGGTCGGGGGAGGCTGGCTGGGAGCAGCTCTGCAAAACAGGACCAGGGAGTCTGTGAACAACAGGTCGTACGTGAATCAGCAGCGAGCGCTTGTGGCTGTGGGAGGGAGGGTGGCTCAGCAGGTCCAGCCAAGCCAGTGCTGCCCCTCTGTCCAGCGCATGGGAGGTTGCTGGTGGGTGCTGTGTTCCTCCAGGGATTCCCAGAGTAGGAAAAATACTGGCAAACTGAAATAGCCTAGTGGAGAACCCCTGAGTCAGTCAGGGGGATGCAGTCTGTGGCGTACCGGAGGAGCCTTTGATAACTGTGTTTGTGCAGCCTGGAGGAGAAACAGGGTGGAAAGGGGGCAGAGAGCAGTCTCACCTGCCAAAAGGATGGTGGTAGATGATGGAGTCGGTTTCTTGAAGTGAAAGAATGAGGATGGATGAAGGAAAATTCTGATGAGATAGGAAAAAAAATTCTTCACAGTGAAGTGATCTAACATCAGAGCAGGGCTGGAAAGTTGTGGAATTTCCATCTCTGGAGGTATTGAACACATGACTGGACAAGGCCTGGAGCAATCTGAGCTGCCTTTGAAGCTTGCCATGCTTTGAGCTGGCTTTGAAGCTCCCCTTGCTTTGAACAGGCTGAGAAATAACTGGGGCCTGTGATTTCAATAGCCTTTAATTTATAAAGTACTTTGACATATCATGGGATGATCGACTGCTTAAGTGTGCTTAATATGCCTTTTATCCATTATCATAGTAGCCCATTTTGGTACAAGATAAAATTCTGCCTACATAATTAAGGGATTAAAAAACAAGCAAACCATGAACTCAATATTCTTTGATTCTGTTAAAATGCATTTGCTTGGATTCTTTTTTTGAATTTTAGGAAGAAAAGAAGATTCTCTTCTATCACCCAAATGAAGTAGAAAAGAATGAAAAAATTAGAAATGTGGGGCTATGTGAAGCTATAGTGCAGTTCACGAGGTAGGAAGTCTGACTGCATGGCTCATTGTTTTGGCACAAGCACTGTATTTTAAATATCTCAGTTATGTATCTTCTTGTTGTGAGTGTGTATAAGTATCTATAGCTACATATATGTTTTCCTTCCAGGACCTTTAGCCCAACAAAACCTGCAAAATCCCTACACACACAGAAGAATAGACAGTTTTTCCATGAACCTGAAGAAAACTTCTGGATGGTCATGGTACTTATGCACGTGATACACATATTCCTAAAACACCATCCTGCAATGTTCTCAATGCATTCTGCATTGTCTAATACCAGCCTGTTCCACTTCCTAGGTTGTACGGAATCCCATCATAGAAAAACACAAAGATGGAAAGCCAGTCTATGAATATCAGGAAGAAGAATTGCTGGTAATAATCAACTTTTCTTTATTTTTAAAGAGTTATGTTGTATTTTGAGTACTTCCAGAAATATCTTAGTTTGGTTCTTCTTGAACTGCTGTCAGATTGATTTTATAGATATCTATATCTATCTTCATAAATGGAAAAAGGGCAAAGTACTTTTCGAAGTTTAAAGAAGAGCACAAGATAGAGAATTATCCAGAGAACAGTTCAAGACTGTTCAATAAACACTGGTGAAATATACAGCTGTGAGACTTTTAGCTTGGAGTAGATGAATATTTCTTAGGATCTGTTTGTTTAATAAATGTCTTAAATCCATGTATTTTTATTAGGTGCAGGTATACATGTTACTACTTTCTTGAGACTGCTAGTAATATTTACTAATAATCTGGAAAACCAGAAAAGCTCATAACTATGATGGGATTTCTTGTCCAAGCTGCAGTATCATTAGGTCTGTTAAACTGTATACAGGAAGGGTATTTTTCAGGGTGGGATAATAATTAAAAAGATGGTTGGTTATCCTGCACCTGTTCATTACAGTGTGCATTATTACTTTGTTCCTCTCTGTGTCCTAAGAAAAGGATTGGTGTCATAGGGACACTGTTTTGCCAGATAAAATAGTCTTTTTTCGTGTCGGTTAAGATCTCAGCCCCATAAAACCTGCTGTAGTGTCCCATGTTCTTCAGCCTTTGATTTGGATGAAGAGAGAGCTGCCAGAAAGAGGTTTATTTTCACTGACCACTGGCCTCAGGGAAGGGCACTGTTTGTAACTGGAATCCTTGGCATGATTTCTAAAGTGGTTTTGATACTAAATGTGAGGGGGGAAGAGACTCCCTTTGTTGCAATTGTACTTTATAAGTAAGAGACATTTCTAGCAGCTGACTGAAAATGCCATTTCACTTTTCAAAGATTGATTTCTCCAATTTGTGTCTTTGCTGGCTCTTTGAAAACACATGTTATGTGTAGCTCAGCCAAAATACTTGTAATTCACAGCTCCTGCTGATGTACTTCTCTCTTTCCTGCAGGACAAGGTTTATAGTTCAGTCCTCCAGCAGTGCTACAGCATGTACAAGGTAGGGTTAACACAGGAGGCTCAAGGCCTTTTACAAAACAAGATGACACATAAGTTTCTGCCTCTGCTGCCATATGTACCTGGACTGTGCAAATCTAAATGTTTTTTCAATAAAAAAGGGATACATTTGGATTTATGTATGCTGAGGAATGGGAGCTGTATTGTAATTTATATTCATAGCCAAGTTATAAGAAATTACGGTAAATGATTACCAAACTAACTGATTTTTTTTTCTCTAAACTGTTAGCTTT
Organism: Machaerirhynchus nigripectus; assembly: GCA_013397975.1. NCBI lineage: Eukaryota > Metazoa > Chordata > Aves > Passeriformes > Dicruridae > Machaerirhynchus > Machaerirhynchus nigripectus. The sequence continues at coordinate 23,174 of VZRQ01007965.1, read as the reverse complement.
TCAATGGCACGTTCCTGAAAGCCATGGAAGATGGGGGTGTGAAAGGTCTAAAGGAGAGACTAGAGAAATTCTTCCATCGGGTAAGACCTTATTTTTCGGGCACATACAGGGTGATTCTGCACTGGAAATAAAACACAAAAAAAAAAGTGGCAGGAGTGTGACTGTAAAACACAGGCAGTGGAAAAGATGTAGAGTCAACACAAAGTATGTGGTTACTCATTTTGTCAAATACTTCCTCCTTTTTCTGACAGAGTAAGTTCTTTAAGTGGAGTTGAACCACAAGCATGGTTATGGCTTGATGGAACAACTTAACTGTTGGATCTTTTTTCTGATGGGATTTTGTTCCTTTTTTCAAAGTTCTGCTTTAATGTTTGAATTGGTCACTGTGATAATAGTTTGTGCAGATATATTTGAGTGACTGTTGAAGAATCATTGAGGTTTAAAGGAATTTGGGGAGGTCATCCAGTTCAGCCTCCTACTCAAAGCAGGGTAACACTGAATTTAAGACCTGCCCAGAGCTCTGGGTGGTTGAGACTTGAAAACATCCATGGGTGGAGATTCCACAAGCTGCATGCACAGGCTTAAAGTTCTGTAGTACTGTGAAATAGAGAATAGTTGAAATTTTTAAATCCTCCCCCTTCCTCCACCCACCATGTGGAATTAGCAGCCAGTCCTGAGAAGGCTTCAGGAAATACTGCATGCATTGTAACTAGTGTTCAGAATGTCATTTCAAAGCTAATATTTTAATGAAAGGATGAAAGGCAAAACCTATTTTTCACATAAAGTAACTGGCTGAATAGTCACATCTGGCAGAATTTTGAGTTCCTACATGAAAAGTTTCATCATGCTTTGAAAGAGCCTGCCTGCCCCCATTTTTCTTGTTTGCACAGAAGGAAGCAGGACTGCTGTCAGCAGCTTGTGCTTTTGTAGTAGAGATGGGAATATTGAGATCTCTGACAATGATGGAGTGTAGACACTGCATAATGGTGTTTAAAATTTTGTTCTTTTAACAGATTTTTAGAGTAGCACAATGTTGTAAACAAAAGTACAGTGTAAACAAAAGTACAGGCTTTGCTCCCGGATTTTGGGAGGGTCTCGCTTGTTTCTTTGTAAGACTTGTGGTAGACTCCAGAATAAACACCACTGGCACAAGGAGTACCATGATGAGCTGACGTGTGCTTCTGTCCAGACTAAATTAAAAATACACCTTGGCAAAAAAGAAAGTAAATAGATTTTTATCGCTAAACCAGAGAGACTTACAAGCTGTGACAGAGATCTGTCACCCTGTTGGTCTGTATTAGTTGTGGGCATTTGGTAATGTGAAGTGACTGTAGAGGGAGCCAGTGGATAAAGCATCTTTCACAGACCACTTGACAGTGCATTTGAAATCTCTTGCTAAAGGTTACAGTCTATCAAGAAAGTGAATGATAGAAATTATTTATTCTATTGCACATTGAAAGCTAATTATCTGTTCCTATTTCTACAGCTGAATCTGAAATTAAATATTAGTAAGATAGGCTTTTCTTTCTTATACTCTCAAAAGATCTTCAACTTTCCTTAAAAGCTGTTGTCATAATGATTAAATAAAAGCAAAGTGACACTTGGAATCACATTCATGCACTCACACATGGAATCACAGAATGGTTTGGGTTGAAAGGTACCCTTAAAGGTCATCTAGGCCAACCCCCTGCTATGAGCAGAGACATCTTCAACTAGATCAGATTACTCAGAGCTTTGTCCAGTCTGGCTGTGACTGTTTCCAGGGATAGGGCATTCACCACCTTTCTGGGAAAGCTGTGCCAGTGTGACCACCCTCACTGTAAAAAGCTTCTTTCTTATATCTAATCTAAACTGAGCCTCTTCAGTCTGAAACCCTTGTCCTGTCACTACAAACCTTTGTAAAAAGTCTGTCCCCACATGAAGGACTGTCAGGCAAGCAGCGCTGGAAGGATTTTTTACTTTGATTGTCAGTCCAGATTATTGGGGATTAGACTCAGATTTGTCATTTAAATCTACACCTTGGCAGTTTTCTGAATTCTAAAAGCCAACTGTCGTTCTCTCAGTACTTGCAGACACTGCACTTACAGTCTTGTGATCTGCTGGACGTATTTTGTGGAATCAGCTTCTTTCCACTGGATAAAATGACTTACTTGAAAATTCAGTCATTTATTAATAGGATGGAAGAAAGCCTGAACATAGTCAAGTACACTGCATTTCTCTACAATGACCAGCTTATCTGGTAGGTACTTCAGTAATTCTTTTGTGTGTCTTAAATTTCTAATCCTATGAGTAAGTGTCATAATAGAGAAGCTTTTAAATTAGTGACAGAGTTGGATGAAAATGAAAAACATGAGTCAGGCTACCATTCAGTAAGAAAGGCATTGGTCTGAGCTAGTTGGAGGAAAATGTGTTATCTGAACTGCAGCACAAACATGATTTGTTTCTTTTTCCCCACAATGTTCTAGGAGTGGACTGGAGCAAGATGACATGAGAATTTTGTACAAATATCTCACAACATCTCTGTTTCCAAGGCACATGGAGCCTGAGGTATTTGGGCTGGGGGGTTTTTGCCGGGGAAGGTGTTAGGGTGGTTTTGGTTTTTTCTTCCTGTTTACCTGGTACTTAAGGCTAAAATACCAAAGAGAGATCTCTCTTTTCTCTGCCTCTGAGCTGTGTGTTCTTTTTTCCCTCAGTTAGCAGGAAGAGATTCTCCAATACGTGCTGAAATGCCAGGAAATCTACAACATTATGGAAGGTAGGTCTTGTTTTACCATCTACTGCTTCTTCCCTCCAGGGCAAAACATTTGGGAGGAGTGTGTGTATTTTGAGCACATATTCCACACAGGTTCATTTCAGAGGGTTGCACAGTAGTTGGTGCAATGTAAAACTTGACCTCTGGAAAAAAAAGAAAATGCTTCATTAACATGATTGAATGTTTATTTTTCTTCCCATTGTTCTTGATGCACTGTATGACAAATTTGGGAATTGTTCCAATCATTTCTTTCCAGTCAAGCACTCCAGACAAAGGTGTAGATTTACTCTAGGATTTATCTATTTGCTTTTTCTCTGTACCCAGCATGTCAATGAGGAATTCTGTACTTAAACAAGTGGGCAACATTATTTTGAGTAATTGTGCGTTTGGATGTCCTGATTCACAAGAACTCCTAATTACAAGTTTGGAGAGCATTTGTTAAATACAGGAATTCATCACATCTGACCTGTTGAATTATTTTCTAGGTTTCTTACTGGACCTTTAAATCTCAATGATCCAGAGACAAAATGTCGTTTTCCCAAAATATTTGTTAACACTGATGACACTTACGAAGAGCTTCACTTAATTGTTTACAAGGTATTACAGTTTCCTCTGCAATTACTCTGTAATTACTCTGCAATTACTCCACAGAATTAGGAATCTCTATGCAATGAAGGTGGCAATGGTGAGAAGTACTTAGGAATTGTATGGAAAGGTGAATAAGGCCAGGTTAAAGCAAAGAGACAGAAAACTGGCATTTCTAGCAACAAGCTTTAAAGCCTGAATTCTCTTTTCCCTTCTCCTGTACCCTGTCCAAAGCAAACAATTGTTTTATTAAAACAAAATACCAGCCTTCAGTTGCTTTAAGTGATTTTATGCCTGGCTTTATATAGGATTAATCAATAAAGAAAAAGTATTTTTGTTTTACATTAAATGGGAGTCTCTTGCAGACATCTTTGTGTGAGTGCATCTTTACCAAGTTTTATCTTTCCCCTACAACTTAAGCTGTTAAGTGGGCTGAATTTTAAAATCATAGGTAACCTGTGCTGTGCAGGACTGCAAAAAGATTATCCTAGTGAAGTGTTACCTTTAAAAAAGATTTCTAAATTTCTTCTCACCTATGTGTGACCTCGCTGAAGTATTGTCATTTATTTGAGTTAGTTGAAGTAATCTGTTGTAAATGGTTTTTTTTCTTTTTTTTTTTCCCCAGGCCATGAGTGCAGCTGTCTGCTTTATGATTGATGGTAAGTACCTATTAGCATCAATTATTTGCCAAGGGTTTTATATGCAAAATACTTCGACATGCAGCTTGTTTTTCTCTTGAAAAATACTCACATTAATTTGTTATTTGAATCTCTTTTTCATGGGTGCTTTTATCAGTCTTTTATCTTTGTTCCAGTGGTATAAGTAACCCATTTTACACAATAAAGTGACTAAATACTGCTTCAAGTAGCCACTTTCAAAATCACTCGAGGTTTTAATTATGGGAGAAATTTGTCCTTGGACTCTCGCTGATGTTTAAAGAAAACAACTACAACAACTGTACCTTCAGCTGTGGGAAGAGACTCTCACCTCTCCCTTTTCTCTGCCTGACACAGCTTCAATTCCACCCACGCTGGAGTTTTGCAGAAAACTGGACAGCATTGTTGGGCCTCAGCTCACAGTGTTGGCATCAGACATATGTGAACAGTACAACATCAACAAGAGAATATCAGGGTTTGTACCACACTTCTTTGCCTGTTGCATTCCCTCATTAGGTGGTGAAAAGTTAGGTTTAATGAACTTCTTAAATAATGGTAACATGAGCCCAAATTTTGAAAGCCTTCACTGTGTACTTAAAACAATGCTTGTCTGCTTTTCTGTATCTTAAGTGTTTATGAAGTGCATGTTGTTGCATATTTGGGTCTCTCTGAAGTAACAATAGATGTTACTAATTTAGGAACAAATGTTTATTGTCTGGCTGAAATGGGAATTTTAGTAAGTTATTTGGTTACAATGGAAGCTTTACAGATGAGGACTTTTCCAGAGTTACTGCTTCTTGAAATGTTGCCATGTATAGTAGGTGAGGAAATAAAGATCTTTTTTGTTTTCTATTTTGCAGGACTAAGGTAATTACTTCAGGGGCAAAAAACAGTCAAAAGGAAAAGGATGTTAATGCTCTGGGAAATATACTTCACTTAGAACTAGAGCTGGCTTGCAATAAAATTGGATTTATTTTTTGATAGATGTATTAGTTGGGGAAGCAAGAGCAGCATCACCTATGGCAATGTAAGAGGAATTCAGCCAAAGATAGGTGTGTGAGTGAACTTAGTGGTACCATCCCAAATCAGCAAAATCGCACAGGATAGAATAGGATGTGCTTGAAATTGTGCCAATCTACTAAATCATTAAACTTGGGGTTTTTAAATGTCATCTGGGACTGGCTTTGGCAGCTTTAACTCTTTAAAAGTTTAATGCCATGGTGTCCTGAAAACATGATACAGTTCCTTGACACTAATGCATGTGGGTGACAGAGAGCAGGGGTATCTGGTTGTTTGCTAAGGTGAGTGGTGTCATCACAGTATCTCTTGGTTCTGAATAATGCATTGCCTCAAGTACCAATTCTGCAGCCAGTTTTTGGTCAGTCTGAATTTGTTGTGACTTCTACAAAAAATTACAGCTCTAGGTTTTTATATTAACTTCATAAAAGAGGAAATGGAGGAAGTCTGCCAAGGCAAGAGTTTGAAAATAATCCCTTACTTGGCTCACACAAATGATGGGGGGAAATCTAATTGCCTGGATCAAGGAAGAGTTTGTTCTCTTGGTTGTAACAAATAACAAAGACATGAATAGAAGATGACTTATTGCTCAAAGACCCAGGATCCATTCAAATCAGCTTGCACTGGCATAGGAGAGAGCAGCAGGAACAAAATGGGGCCAGAGAAAAAACCAGCTCATTAGAAAAATGCAAATTACTGCTGTGAAGTGGAACAAGGCCTTCAGACTCCCTTGTGTGTGTTTACTGGCAGCCTGAGTGGCAGAAAGGGAAACACTGGCTGGTTCTGCAGGCTTGGTTGTCTTTTGTTTTTTTCCAAGTGAGTTAAAATGAAGTTCAATCCCACAAGTCCCTTCAGTGTGAAGGTAACTCCAGGCTAAGTTAGCTTTGCACTGGCTCACTACCCAGTCTCTGGGAGGCCTGTGCTTACAGACATACTGGTATTCACAAATCACTATTGTTTTTTTCTTTTTAAATCCTCCTAGGGCTGAGAAGGAACCTCAATTTAAGTTCATCTATTTCAATCACATGAACTTGGCAGAGAAAAGTACCATTCACATGAGGAAAACACCCAGTGTATCACTTGCATCTGTTCACCCTGACCTCATGAAGATTCTCGGTGACATCAACAGTGACTTCTCCAGGTAATGCTTAACTATTAAGTAGTCTGTAACTCCTACTGTTAAGCAGATTTATTTTTTTTTCAGAGGAGTGGAGCTTTCCAGTCTTTTTGTTGATGGCTGACTGTTCACGTTTGGTATTTTGTGTTGGTGTAGAAGTAGTCCATCTTAAAAAAAACCTCTAGTGTCCTTTAAAAAAATAACTTAAAAGAGGGCCAGGGCCTCTATCCAAGAAAATACTTCATGTATTGGAGGCTTCAGAGTAGTCATAACAAATTCGATGGGAAGCAGCAGAGTCTGTCTAACCTGGGAAATGAGTGTAAAGGACAGGGACACCTGCTTCTGCCTGTGTCATACCTGCCCCTGACACAGCTGGTGGCTTCTAGGGATGAAATAGATGGATGAAAAAATGGATGAAATGCAAACCTTGCAGTTACTGCAGTCCTGCTGATAGAGAAGATAAGTGGCTTCTTGTCAATGGGTATCATGCTGCGAGGTGGGAGAGACCCTCTGTCACTACAAAAGTTAATAAAGATCATGACAATGCTGAATGATTGGGATGCTCTAATTAGCAACTAGCAATTTTCCCACGCTGCTTAAGGACAAGGTTTTAACTTCTCTGTAAATAAAAAAAGCATGTTTCATCATGTTATGGAAGTACTGGGTTAGTGACAGCTTTACAAAACATGTGTAGTTGTTGAGCATAGTTCAGGTCCAGGTTTAACAGTTCAGTGAAAGCTTAGTATCACCATCTCCAGCTTTCAGTATTTGGTCATTGTGTAGCAAAGCCTCATTCTGTGAAGTGTGTCCTTACCAGAATGGAGGAGGTTTTTTCAGAGCACTACAGTGTTTGGCTAATGAAAAAATTACTGATTGACACATTTGGGGATGTCCTGAGTAGGCATTATGAAGCCTTCATCCTGGACTGAATGAGGGCCAAGTTAGAACTGGTCTTTTCTATGACACTGTACAACCACAGTTTCTGACATTGAGCTGTCCTAATGATTACAGGCAAAGTTGTTGAAGATGAACTTGCTGCCACCTTCTTTACTTTTTAAAACTTTTTTCAGAGTTGATGAAGACGAGGAAATTATTGTGAAGGCAATGAGTGATTACTGGGTAGTTGGGAAAAAGTCTGACCAGCGAGAACTGTATGTTATTTTGAATCAAAAAAATGTAAATCTGATTGAAGTTAATGGTAAGGATTGTTTCTTATTACCTTTAAATACAGTTACTCCTAAAATGTGTGTCCCTAGAGAAGTAGTAAAACCCATCTCATGAGAAATCTAGAGAGGGACTGATCTTTGATAGAGCTGGTGAGGTTGCCTACAGTTTTAGTCTGCCTACTACCAGCTGTGAAAGGACAGCATAAATATTCAGCAGGCATTCTTAATTATTAATCAGTCATCCTTCCTCCTTCAAATAATAGAGGACAGCACTGTGAGCTTAGTTTAGGAGTAATTAAAAAAGTGTATTACAGGTGTGAGATGAATATATTTACATCTGAGTTTTTATTTGTCAGATGCAGGGGTAGTTACTTACACATTATGGCTGTCCTGTCAGTGATCCTCATCCATTGCTGTCTTGTTTCTAATGTGGTTTTGAGAATAATTCACTCTATGACTAAGAGTGAGAATTACCACTAGGATGCAATAAGCTTTTACATTGCTATTTCTCTAAAAATCTGTTTGAATCTTACTTGCAGCAATTCTAGGGCTCTGTTTTAACAGGAGGCAATGTGCTCACTTAGACAATGGGAAAGAATTAACACTTTTCCAGGACCAAAGCCTAGCAACCTACATTTTAAAAAGAGGAATGAGTTGCATAACTTGAAAATCTTTCTATAACTGTCATCAGCATCAAACCTACCATACAGAAACAGTAAATGAGTGTTTCTCTGCCTGATAAACTTAAAAAGTGTTGTCTACCCAATAACACAAAGCGAACATTTTGCAGAGTTGATTTACTGTACCAGAATACCCTAATTCCTCCTTTCTCTGAAAAAGGGGTTATAATACACTTCCTTATGTTCAGCCAAGTCTGCTGCTGTTGCAGTGTTTGATGAGAGGCCCATCATTTACACTTAAGCCACTTAGACACAACTCAGCTTTCAGACAGTGGAGATGTCAGACTTGCCTTTCTCCTGCTGAAGACAGTAATATTAAGTGTATTTCTGCATTAGAAACCCTTAGGGCTTTTTCTGTTTGAATTTAATTATATTCTCCATGAAAATCCCCAGGGTTTTTCTTGAGGGGGTTTCTGTAAAATACCATACTGATGTATCTCTTTCTTTTTTTTTTTTAAACAGAAGAAGTGAAGAAACTTTGTGCAACACAGTTTAATAATATTTTCTTCTTGGATTGATCTGCAAAGGGCTGATTTATTGAAGATGTCAATGCAGGCACTTGTTCAACATGAGAAGTTATTAGTCATATTATTGACTGGAATAATGACAATAGTAAAGCAATACTTGCTTTGTAAGAATCAAAATTTCTACTAAAATCTGTAAACTCTGACCATAAAATTTTTAAATTTTAAAAATGTTTATGTGCAAACTAATTAAAAACCAGTCTGAATTCATCTGTACCATTCCATTCTGATATGTTATGTGAATATTTTGCTGAAAAATAAAACTAATAATTGTTACACTTCAGGAGTATCTATACTCATTTGCATCACTTGACTTCCTGCTAGTTTACCACTTGCCCAAGACCCGGGTGTGACAGACTGTTCCCTCTGAATCCAGCAATTCTTGTGCATACAGTTGGACCATGCTTACAGCTTCCTACAAATGTGTGTCTTCTGGGGTTGTTTGCTTTGGGGGTTTTTTTCCTTATTTGGAGAGTATTTGCTTGAAGCTTCAGTAGTTGCCAGCAGAGGATTTATTCCTTTTACTTCTTGTCAGCAGGTGCCCTGGTACCTGTGGGTGCTGCCTTCTCTGCCTCTTCCTCCTCAGGCTCTGCTGCCTTGTGGGCCTCCTTCTGATGAGGGTTCTCTGTTGGGGGCCTCTTTATTTGCCAAGAGACTTCTCTTGGGAGAGAGTCCTCTCCCAGATGCCTCTTTCTTTGACAAGGCTCCTTTCCTGGGCTTTCCCTTCAGTGTTTTGGCACTCTCCTCTAACTCTGCAAGTGCCTTTTCTGCTGCAGCTGCTTCTCGCCTTTTTGCCTCTTCTGCTTCTTTTTCAGCAATAAGTCTGTATGAACAAAATTTGGATTTAAGGTACTGCAAGAGGAGGGAGACAGATTTATACTGGCTAAGCACCTACAGCTCTAGTCATAGGATGAGCAGTATGAACTGTCACAGTGTAGAGAAGCAGAAAGTCTCTAATTACCCCCTCAAGTCCAAATATGTCTTAACTGCCTTTCCACAGAGCAGGACCCAAGTGCCAGGAAATAGCAGAGTTTGTAACCTGAAAGCAGCCTGTATTTGTTACTCCAGCCAGGAACAGAAAGCATGAGTTACATTCTGTATGTAACCAATTATACCTGGGTGAGTTTGTTTGCCAGGTACAGTATGCTACACTACTTTCTTAAGCACACTTCTCATTTTCAATGATTTTGTTAGTAGAAGATAAGGGGTAACAGTACTTCCAGAAGAGATTCAACACTCACCTTGCCAGCTCCTCAGCCTGGATCTTTCTCAGCCCAGCCAATTCAGCATCCTGCTTTTTGTTTTCTTTTATTTTTTCCCTCAGCACTATTTCATGCTCAAAAGCAGGGAAGAACTTAGTTGTGAAAAAGATTTGCAGCTGATACTTCCGCAGACGAAATAGCTCCTCTTCTTCATCTGCAACATGTGAATTAAACATGTTTATTTAGCAGAGCACTTCTGTTTCAAATGTGTTTTGGACTACAGTATTTCAGCTCTGATACTCTGCAATGGGAAAGTCTGGCTTCTGCATGGTACAGAAGATGAAAGGTGTGAGATGCTTTGAACTGAGAGGGGGTGGCCCTTTTGTGAGGCTTCAGTGACTTGGCCCTGGGAATGGCACAGAAAGACAATGAACTCTTCCCTTTACTCCTGTGATAAGGGTCTTCTGCAGCAACCTGATGCCAGTTCAGTATCTGTGACTCCTGTGCACGGGGGAAAGGGGGGACAAACACGACCACCTGAAAGGACAGAGGTGTGTGCCAGTGTCCCTTGTCACGTCAGGACACAGGCCAGGCCCAGGTGATGGGCCCTGAACAAACAGTTTTCCAGAAGTGTAACTTTTCAGCCATCAGATAGAAGATGTCTGATGACTACACAAAGATCTTTGTCTACCTATGTCCTTGGATTTGAGTTCTGTATCAGCAGAAAACATTTAACAAACACAAAAAACCAACCCAGAGGAGATCTGCTAATCAGCTGGAAGGAAGGTTGTACAAAAAACTAAGACCCTCAACACACCAAAGTGCTCTTACTGACATCTCTTCTGCATGAATGCTGGCCTGTCCTAACATAAGGACTATTACCCCAGCTAGTAGTGGCACACCACTAATAATAATTCTTATATTAAGCAGAAGAACAGGACCTAGCAGCAATACATTTTATTTGTCCAAGACACTCCACAGACAGGCCTTGCAGCTTATAGATGCCCTACAAATAACATGTAGCAGTTCAAAATTGGGGAAATTATGTAAGTCAGTATTTAAATGTCTCATTTAATCATGAAGTTTTATTTTCTTTTTAAAAATATTTAAAGATTTTTACAAATCTTTCTCCAGAATTAATGCTCATTTACTGCCCTCTTGTGACAAGCTGAAATCTGCATATACAATTAAAACTTCACAATTCAAGAGCTACAAGAGATTTGTGTGTGTGTGTTAAGTCCTAAAACAGTAGGACTGTTTTACCTGTCAATTCTGTTTCTGGACAGGAATCTTGTTCTTCTTCTACATCCTCGTTGGGCAATGACACATCATACTTGCTTTCTCCAGGAGTTGGGGGAAATGAGAGAAGAGTTTCTGATATTGCAAAGAAAGAAAATTAAAATTACTCAGCCTTTACTTCTGTGCATGAAATACCAAGTTTGATCTTCAGCACAAACAAATATAGACAGCCAGACCTGTGGTTAAAATACTTCTGAAATGATGAAAAGTTTGTTTCTAATGAAGGCACAATGCAGAGTTCAGTCTCCTGTTTCCATGCCCAAATGAGTGGGACAGAAGAGGAAGAATTAAGGTTTAAAAAGCCTTTAAAGTTATTTTTAAGGAAAAAGTGATAGCTTCTAATTAAAAAGCACAGAAAACTCAGAGATTCCAACTTGCCCAGCTATCTGTGTACAGCAGGTATGGAAAGCTAAACCTTGTCATAATTACCAAACCGAATGGAGCTGCCCTCTGTAACTGCAATACATCAGCTGTTTCCATGATCAGCTCCTTTTTAATTGTTTTGAAAGTTGCAGAAAAAGTGAATCTCCTCTAGCCACTTTATAATTTTATAGCCACTTTATACAGTACTCACCCAGCAGAGAAGGTTGACGAGCAAACCGTGTGCCTTCACAAGGTCTCGGTGGCTGGCAAGAAGTTTTAAATTCAGTTACTGAATGTCTGGGCTTGTGTTCAAATTACAAAGTGAAACCCCAAGTCCCTTTGAGTCATGCAAATTCCCATCTACAAAGCATTCTGCCAACCAAATACATCCTGCAATCGTGCCTATCTCAAAACATTTAAATTGCAGGACTGTTTCACCTTTTCAAGTACTACCAGGTAACACTTTAGCTTTGATACCAGCCAGGCAAGTAGGATTATCCTATTGCAGAGCTAGGGAAAGACAGCACTACAGAGAATGAAAGCTCCTGTTCTTTGACCTGTTCCTCTGTCCTCTACATATTGTTCATCTATTGTTCATCTGCTCCTGAGTGTACAGCTCAGCTGCCTCGGAAATGTCATCATTTATGTCTGTACCAAACTTAATTCTGCTGTAGATGCACTAATGAAATGTAACACAAGAAGTTTTACCCTCAATAAATTGAAATTAAGATTTTCTACTTTTTTTCAACTATTTTAACTGGACCACTTCACTGTGCAACTGTGTCACTGCTTGCAGTGATGAAAGGGAATGGGTCCATAGGGTGGGAACAACTGGCTAAAGAATGGGAAGTGGTGGTGTACAGTGGCACTACTGGCTTACAGAGGCTCTGCAATTATGTTTTTGTGAATACTCTCTGAATTTAAAAAATACTTTCATCTTGTGCTTAATTCATGCCTTCAACTACTCTGTACACCCAAATTGCTGCAGTGTCACAGGCAGCATCTTACAACCTACAAAATCCTTACTCAGAAGTGTTTGCTAAAAGAGGACAGCTTAACTGCTGGCAAACAGGAAGGCTTGCTACACACAACAGCTGCAATGCCATTTTTACAGGACAATTTTAGACATTCGGCTTAATGCAGGAGAGACACATCTTTTACCAGCCAACCAATCTGTCAGTTCCCCTTCAGAAGTACTCTATGTGCATTTATAGTTATCAAGGAAAATGTGCAAATGTGTTGAAATTGTCTGGGCTCATGTTACAATTTAAGGTACCAACAAACAGAAAAAGCAGAAGGACCCAATCAAATAATTTTTTATGCAAAAAGAGGAAATTGGTTCCATGGTCAGGAAACAGAACATTTGCAGGGCCTGACTTCACCCTCTAAGTGGTCACATAGTAACACTGAACAGATCTGCATCAACTTCACCTGGGGCAGAGAACATTCTGTGAGAGATGCAGATGAAGTTGTCTTGGAGAGCTCCTTTATTTCAACACTACTTTTTTTCTGATTATCTTGAGCTGCTTTCTCCAGGATCACATCCTCAGTACCATAGATCAATGCACATTCAATCAGAGCTTCAAAAAATTCCAGAAAAACTATCTAGAGTAAAACAAATGCAGTGGTAAATTAGTTCACTTGTACAAAATCTCCTTTAACAGGCCTATGTACCTAAGTAAGCAAAGAACTCAGAAGTGATAGTGAAGTCTCTCTGGCCTCATTTATCTAGTCAAACATCACTACTTCTGAAGAAAAACTGAAAACAGCCAAAGCTCAACAAATTCAGGAGGGGATATGATGTGTTACACTTTATACAAGTCATATTGAGCTAAAACACTGCACTGATTTCTGTTATATCTGGAGCTAGGAGAAATTTCTCTAACAAGTAACTCACAACTACAGCTATTACCTAAAACATTTTAATTGCACATGATGCTGCAAGAAACCTCAAGAGTGGGTTTATAATGGATTCCTTAGTAAGACTTACACTGTGTGTTCAGTTTCTCAGATCCTGTTCAGAACAAATTCAGTCATGTCATTTACAAGAGACTGTTGCTAAATAAGGGTTAATTCTTTAAGGGTGAAAACCTTCTACACTAGGCCAGCTCTCAGGTAGCACAAGTCTTCTGCAGTCACTACTTGACCTCACTGAGGTGGCAGCACCTCACGTGTCACTAATCAGGTTTCTTGGATCACAAGATTTTCAGGATCAGTGGGTTCACATCTTAATTACTGATCCACCTTAACAGCCTCAGCAGCTGGAAGTGCAGTGATTAATGCCTCTGTAATCACTGCACATCCATATTGCCAGGCAGCTCCCCAAAGACAGAAGTGTCACTAGCAGCACTCCACTGGAAATGGGATTTCCCTTCATGGATTACAGCACTCTTAAGGACTTACCTGAATGGTCAAGTATGCTGAGACTGTGCTAAGATGAGGTAACAAGAAAAATATAGAAAAACATGACCTAAACTAAAAGATATAGGCAGAACAAAGGAAGACAAAAATTGTGTTTGTACTCTTCTTTTTTTAATAAATTAATTCCTTTTCCTCCTGTTGCAGCAGGTAGGACAGTATTTGCAGCAGTTTTTAAAAGCAATTTTAATTGTTCCTGTAGCAATGGACTATGCTTTTTTTCCATACACACCTCCAGATCCAGGTTGACACCACTGACACGAGGTAGAGAGGTATTAACTTTGACAAATACTCCTACAACTCTTGAAGCAGTTAACTGCTCGCTGAGAAGTTTAAAATCCTGGGTAAGAATAAATGTTACATGTTAACAGCACTGAAGGCATTCCCCACATGGACCTAATTTACCTCCCTTTCAGCCTGTGCCAAAATTTCTAGTGGTTTCAAATGATACTTCCACATACGTAATTAACAACAGAGTGAAATTCTAGTCCTATTGAAGCCAATGGGAATTTTCCCTAGACTGCAAAAGCAGTGTTACAAAAGAGTTGTGCAAGCTCATAAACAAAAATATTAAAAATTACAATTTTGCCATCTGATATTTTCTTCATGAAAAAATTGCTCAGATTTATAAAGTGACAGTACCCAAACCCCAGGCATATCAGTGGGAATTGTTCTCTACCTTCGTAGTAATCTTGGTCTGTCCCCAAATTACTGAATTTTAGTAAACAATCTCATGTTCTTCTTGTAGCAAATACATTACTGAAATAGTTTACTGTGTTATTTCAACAGCTGTCAGTCTTTGAGTTCTAACAGTAGGACATGTTCCTATATACACTTTATAGATGGGGCAGAGGGACCAGCAAAAATATTTATATTCCTTAAACACATTTGTCTAGGATTTGATTATCTGAAATAATAAAGTACAAAATTAGAATTCGATCCTGAAAAAGTGCATAAATAATAGTAAATAACAGCAGAACAACTATTCCTTTACTGTTCCTTGGACAGCTTGCACAAATAACCTCACTCCTACCTTTCAACTGTACAGAAGCCACAGGGACTATTTTAAAAGGGTCATATAAACTGAACAAAGAAAGCACATCTAATCACACAAAACAAAACAAAATTAGATTATTACAGCCAACATCCAGAGGAATTGCCTCATCTTCACCACGGGTTCAAATGGAGGTCTGGGACACGGTCTGCAGAAATCTCTGTATATTTCCCAGCATTTGTCCACGTAGCTCATGGCAAAAAGCGTGAATGGTTCATCACAAAATAAGAGACCTTTCAAAATGAATTGGGTAAAAAATAAGAGTTACAATAAAACTGTAATGCATGTGGTACTAATTGATGAATTCTGTACAGAAGAAATAGCATTGTTTACCTTGGACACAACAGGCAGAGGGCAGAACATTCCTGGACATCATTTCTAAGAAACACTTATGCAGATAAGGAACTTTGTTTCTGCAGTTGAAACAAAAATACTCTTGTCTGGAAAGATTCATACTGATTACACTGAAATAAATTTCACTAAAAGATGAAACTTACTTGTACTCTTCACGATACATATGAAATGCCAGGCGAACAAGGTAGGATAAAAATGTTCTGAACAGTAATATGTCATGTGGACAATGTATTTTCTCAACTGCTTTGTCACCTAAAAAATTTTAAAAAACCAAATCTCTACTGTTCTCATGTACATTAAAATACTTATAGGCATATTAATTTGTCAACCTTTCTTATCCTCTCCATCTCCACCTATCACAGTGTAACAACACTCCTGGAAGACTCAGACCAGACAATGCAGCACTTCCAAACAAAGGTCAAGGAAGAACTGTCCACTTGTAGTTGGATCTTGGACAACTCTCTTTCTAGAAATGCATCCACTCAGCATATATAGAAATAAAAAGGGATTCAAAGCTGGAGTTAAACCCTTCACATACTAAGGACACTGCAGGTCTGAAGGGAATTGATTGATTAACTGGCTCTGTGGAAGAAAAAAATACCATACTACATGCAAACCAAAGTCAGGAACACTGAAAAAAAAATTTGTTTCTCCTACTTCTATCTCTCTTAAAACTGTAATAGTAATGGCAAGACCAGGGGTGAATACATACTTTGAACAGGCAATTTTTAATGTTCTATTTTGATTTTGTATTTTCTCACTAAGGACCAGAAGTGCCCAGAGAAGTGTAAATTCATCCACTGAGAACTCACAGGCACAGAGGTACTGACTCAGGGCCACTTAACTCCCAGAGCTGAGCTGCCAGGAGCACTTGCCACTCCACAGCTCTCCACAGCTTACTATTAAAATTCCTTCATTCCAGGACCCTGATCACCAGGAATACCAACCTCCCAACAGCCGATCCATTTCAGCCAGAGTTATGGAATGAAACTCGCAGTCCTTCAGAAACTTCCAAAACTGCAGCCTAGTCAGGGTGTATGTGTTGTCAGGAGAACGACTGCAGCCTAAGACACTGTAGAAGTTGTAGACTTCTCTCAGTTTTGAAATATGCCTCAACACAGCCAATTCTACCTAAACAAAGCAGGATATGTTTTCAGCATCATCTCAAAGCAAGCAGAGATCAGTTTGTATTGATACTGTAACTGGGCAGATAATTATTTGATCTTGCAACTTAGAAGAGCATATTCCTGGCTAAGTGTTCACAAAAGCATTATTCAAAAGTAGTTTTAATACATGGGTTTTGGTGACTGATAAAAATAAATTATCCTCTGTCAGCAGACAAACCTCAGAGTAGCTAAAGCTGGTTGCTCAATGCCTTTCCAGATATGTTAATGTATTTTTAATTGGCCTTTTTTAGTGGAAGCTCAGAAGAGGCAATACTGTCCATTCATTCTTTTTGCTTTTCTGTTTTCATGGCCTTCAGATTTTCAAATAATTGTTTAATGGAAAGAGTTACTTTAACACAAATAAACCAGAAATAAAATAATATGAAACACAATACAGAGGAAAACTGCAAGTATCAAACAGTAGACTCTTACTTCTTTCATTTCTTCCTCTCTGTGTTCCCTTGGAAACAACATAAGCAGTGAAGTTATATCCAACTCAATATCTGATCCCAGAGTAGAAGTAATTTCCAAGGCCTTAACGTGTGTGATCTTTTCTACCATGCAAATAAAATAAGTTAGAACAAACTAAAATATATATACACACAAAAAACCAAAACATGTATTATTCCTTCTTATATGACTGACTTGGAACAACAGATTCCTTCATAGCGAGGAGTAGAGATTTCATAACCAAGAGCATAACAACTGAAGAGCAATTTTGTCAAATCAACCCCTAACCAAAAGGAAATGCAGACATGACATAAGCTCTGAAACTTTCAGACAGCAGTGTTCCATCCATTACAAGATATGGTGAGGATGTGTCACTCCACTCCAAATGTCCCTCACAGGAAATGCACCATGGAAGCAAAAGCCATGACTCCCACTCTTATCTAAGTTCTTTGAATATGACTGGTTCTTGAGTATGTACAAACAGTTTCATGTAACACTAAAATGGAACAACAAAAAGCGACCTGAGTAAAATTTGTTTTGTTAAGCTGCTCACTAGTGCCAGAATGCCTTCTTGTGCCAGTGGCTCTCTGCTTTTTGGCTTTCACAGCAGTCCCTCGACGAGCAGGATGTTCCACGGGACGGTCGTCGATGAACTCTCCGTGAAAAGCCTGACCACTCTCGGAGACAAACACACCCTACAGGCAGAGTAATTATAATATACAACAAAGGTCACAAAAAACAACACTGACGCTCTCAGTCAAATTTCCTTTTCTGAATATTGGCTAAAATGCAATATATGAAATAAAATACAGCAAAATAATTTTTCCTACCCTCTTTTATAATGCATTTTGTCACCTATTAAATAGGTACATTGTTGGGATAAAGAACTGCCTATATATCTTTGAAAAGTGTTTCCCCCCCATATAGAAAGACTTGTTTGCACTCCTTAGTTTGCATATGCAGCACTCCACTCAGAGTTTTTTCAAAAGTCTGTTTTATGTAAGAACCTCTCTCTGCAAGGACAGCTTGAAATCCATTAGGTCCCTGTGGAACTGTGAAATTCTGACCAACCACTGCAAAACTCAAGATGCACCTATTGCACTGAAAATCTGCACAGTGAAATGTATGTCTTTGTACACACAAAACACATCTAACCACAAAGTCAACCTGTGTCCTTGGAAATACTCCTACTGCTTTCAGTGGACTCTCTGCCCTTTGTGTGGGGATTCCATCCACACTGCAAACTGAATGTAGTTTGCTGTACAGAAATCTAGAAATCCTCTATAGAGAGCAGAACAGTTTGCTCTGCTGTTGTCTGTAGTTTTGTCAATACTCACCTTGCCATGCTTCTTATTACAAACCCATTCTCCACTGTATATTGCTCCACTGGAATATATAAACATCCCCTGTCCATGGCGCTCCCCTTTTACAAAATCACCCACGTATTCATTCCGTAGAGGATACTGAGACGTATGCATTCTCTTAAAAAACCATGTGTGGATGCCAAATCCATCCTGAAAAAAAATGGTGAGTTTAAAAAATAGGTCCAGACTTCAGCAATTTTCTGAAATAAAAGCCCCCCACTGATGGCTGCAGCACTTCAAAGCAGGCACAGAACTACATCCTACAAAGGTGCATGGGAGAAGCACCCAGAGGCTACACTGCACCAACACATACTTGAGCAAACTCTACCACAGGACTCCTAAAGACACCCACCCTTCCTCCCTGAATCCTTCTCCTGCAGTGAACAGCCAGGTGAGGAACACCATGCCACAGAGCGAGGATGTTCCACGAGCTGGACTCCTTGACAATTTTAAGCAGAGTGAAAAGACAGAGCAAGCAGCTCATATTCTTTTTGAACCAGAATAATAAATGGAAGGAACTGAAAATGCCACAAAATTGTCTTCCATCATAAAACTTTTCCAAGGGGGAACAGAATTTAGTGTAGTATTTTACAGGTGACACAGAAATAAACTGCCACATATACCTACTGCTGAAGTCATGGCTCAAACTCAGTCACAAACACTTCTTTAACTTTTTTGTTTAATTGAAAAACGTTTATATTTTCCACCAGGGAATTAAATTTTGATTTTATAAGACTAAGTCAAAAGCCTTTTAACAATCTGAATATTGCTAACATGAGAATCAATTTACAACAAAGAACACGTTTCTGCTATCTCAACTGGCAGAAATCGTACAAAGCTCCTTTGATATTGCACAAAACTCCCTCTTTAGCTTTCCTAGAGTAGTGGACAGATGCTGAACTAAAGAAGGATTTCTGGGGAAGAAATGAATACCTGCATGCCAGCCACCCACTGTCCTGTATACTCTTGATCAGCTGTCAGCCATGTCATTTTTCCATGGCCATGTCGTAGATTTTTCTTCCACTGACCTTCATAGGTATTTCCAGATCTGTAGCTGCAAAAAAACAACAAAAGTTCAGTCATACTAAATTCTATGCTGTTCTTATGAAAGGTTTATGCAAAACCTCATTGCTAATTTATTAAGGTTAAATATAAGTATTAAATTGAAAATTGACCCACTATGACATGGATACAGAGGTTTGATTGTAGCCACTATTTACCTCCTATTTTTAATTTAGAAATCACTAAAAATATTAACCAGCTCCTTTTCCCAAAAAGTCTTTGCCATAGCTCTTAAAAATATTTGTTTATATATAATTCTATAGATAAGTCATTTACTCATAAGGCAGCTCCATCTGCTCAAATTAATTGAGTGTGTTTGGTTTTAAATATTGAATTGTGGTTTCCCACAGCTGATTTGGGATTTTGTCTTTAGCTATTCTTTTGTGCAAATGGTCAGTAGAAATACTGCACATAAGAATAAACTTATAAAGAAGGTCTGTTTTGTTACCATAAAGCACTTTGTACATTTTTTATTCCACTGCAGAAGGTGCACACTACTATGAAATGACAGCGTTTGTACACGTTTTAAACAACACAAGAAACTGCAACACAATACACATAAAATAAAACAATGTGAGGGTAAGAACAAGTGTTATCATATTTACCGTCTAAATCCCTGTCCTTCTCTAAAATTATTTACCCATTCACCTGAATACCAGGAGGTACCTTTCTCATCGTAATAAATTACACCCTGAAACAAAGAGCATAGTCAATTTAAATACCTATTGCTCTACATGAATAAAACACCACATACAAATGATACGACACTTGTAATCACATTCTAATACTTAAGAGTCACTTTGATTCGCTGTACTGAAAGCACCTGAAGGGATACAATTAAATAAAAAAAACAACCTCTTTTGATTAACATTAGGTAAGACCTTAGAAAACACCAAGCAATCGAAAGAAAAATCCTATTACATTACATCAAAGTCTACCATGTTTTTCTAACCCCTTGGAAATACTTTAAGAGAGCTAACCTTGGCATCTTAATTACAGTGCTCACTCTGAGGTAGATCAGTTTTCTGACCCATTCAGAATTTTACTTCCAACAGGAGGTCTACAGTATTAACTGCATTCACAACCTCAGAAAAACTATCAAGGAGAAACAAAGCTCTACATGGCGTAAGACCATGCAACAGAACAAAACACTTCTGCAAAATCTTTGCACAGTAACACTTGCTGGTTTTGAAGGTATCACCAAGGCCCATGCTCTCATTTAGTTCTTACTGACCTTTCCATGTCTTTTGCCATTGCACCAATCACCAAGGTAAGAAACTGGACGAGTACCACTCCTGAAATATCCATATCCATGCCTAAGCCCATCTTTGATTGATCCTTCATAAACACTGCCATCACTCCAGGTATAGCAGCCATCAAGCATCGGCACGTTCTTAACAAATGTTCCCTGAAAGATTAAATTACAGCATTAAAAACCAAGACTCTCTGTTCCCCACCTTCCTGGGACAAGTCAGACTTGTGATTGAAATCACTGCCACAGCTCCGCAGTTGCCACCTGTACTGTACCATTTACTGCAACTTATCTACTTTCCTTCAATTTGCACATCTAACTGGGTGTAATTGTGTTCAGTTATAACTTAAATTGTACTTTACCTCATACTTTACTCCATCAGCCCATGTGTAAGTCCCTTGTCCATTCATACGTCCTTCAGAAAACAGACCCTTGAAAACGAACAGAACAGCATCGTTTGTAGATTTATTCTTACCCTGGCTGAAGCCTGCAGGGACTGTAAGATTTCAAAAGAATGCTAATTCCCCTCCAACTACTGGTTTCAAATCAAGAGTTTTAATGCCAGAAACTAACAGAGCTTTCAATGCTTCTCTGCTCTTGAGAGACAACTTATTCCATTAGTACCTTTTTTTTTTCATTTATACACTCACCTTGTATGTATTTCCTCCCTCAAAACATATAAATCCTTCGCCCTCATAGAATCCATCAACTTCTTCACCTTCATAGCTAGAAAGAAAACAAACTAAAGATGAAGATTTCAAGTCACTGCTAAGAGATCTAAATCACATATAATTAATGACCTTTGATTTACCGTGGTCTACACATAGGTCAGCTGTTGCATCTTGTATACAATAATGAACTACAAGAAAATTTCCAATTTTTTGAACCTTCCTTGTAATATTCCACGTAATTTTTGTGTTGGCTCAGACCCATAATTCCTTCAATTAAGGAAAAAAATCATATTGGTAGCATTTATTACCTTACAGCCAGGCATGCTGGAATATGAAACATTACATCTAGTTCCCTTGAAACACAAAACGATTTTGTTAACAGTGCCATTCACCTCCTTCCTCAGTTCTGAATATTCTGAAGGGATATGAGCAGCCCTAAGCATTAAAAGGCAGCAACAACTAGAGATTACATGATATATTTTCTTCATCAGTTACCTGTATACTTTAACAAAACTTCACTGAAGGTCAACAAGCTAAAAGAATGAAAAGGTTTTGGTAGGCAGAGAGCATGAGCAGCACTCTAGGATGCAAGAAGGCAGCAGAATTCCACATGTATGTCTCCTAAGGTGTCACAGCTACTAGGTCTGAATAAGCTGATTCTCTGCTTCAAATCAAGACTCAAATCTGTGTTTGTATGACACTGGCTACAGCAGAGATACTTAAATGAGAGTTCTTGACTTCACTGCTGTGTTTGTAAGAAGTGTTACCTTTTTATAATCACTTGAGCAAGAATAGGCTCTTCGTGGAACGGGGGAACAGGCTGGACTGGTGGTTCCTCTACCTCTGGCTCTTTATCTGCTGCCTCTGGAACTGCCCGAGTTTCTTCACTCACTGACTCAGTTGGCAAATCTGGCTGTGTTGTTAAGCTACTCTCAGCTGTAGGACCTACAGATTCTTCTGACTTCTCACCAGCTTTCTTCTTACCATCTTTCTTGTCATCTTTCTTCTTGACATCTTTCTTCTTGCCTTTTGGCATAGCTACTGAACTGTCTCAATGTGTATTTTCCTTCTGAAAAATGAAAATTTACTTCTGTCTTAAGTAAATATTTTTACCCTATAAACTAGTTAAAAACCCCAGAACACAAACAACTACAAAAAAAAATATTTGTCATTATTAAATATGCATGTATTTAAGTTATTTCTGTAACAGCAATTCCTCAAGGCAGGAATGTCAGCTTGTGGCAGGGAGGCCACAAGGTTAACAGGGAGCAATGTCATGAATTACCCCCAAGTCTTCCATGAAAACCACTGTGATGGAAGTGTTGTCAGCAGACTTACTATTGCCACATGGAGATCACCTTTACTCGATTTTTAGGTGTATTAGATTTAATTACATGGAAAAGTTCAAAGCCATTTCTCAAAGATATGCATTCAGCAAGTTCTTGGAAGTTACAGCTGCACTACTATGACTGATTTAATTTGCCTTCCAAGTTATGAGTTGCAGATTGAACCACAGCACAGCACAGCCACTCTATCTCGTAGTTATTTTGCGAGTTGAGAGTACCTGAAGGTTACAGGACTGCCTGCACAGCTGCAATCGTATCACAGCCGGGTATCACCGCTTGGCAGTGCACGAACCCAACCCGTCAGTGCCGCAGTGGCGAGGGCTGGCAGGGACGGCCTCAGGCCCCCGCCGGGCTCTCACCACCCGGGCTCTCACCACCGCTGGGCGACCGCAGCACCGGCACCTGAGCGGGGGACGACGGGGGAAGACGGTGGCGAGCCCGTCCCACGGAACGGCGGGGCCAGGCGGGTGCCGAGCCCTTACCGANAGCCCTCGCGGCGCCCCGGCGGAGGGACGGCGGGCGCCGAGCCCTTAGGGAGCCCCGGGTGAGGGACGGCGGGCCGGGGCGGTGCTGAGCCCTGGCTGAGGGACGGCGGGGCCGGGCGGGTGCCGAGCCCTTACCGAGCCCCGGCTGAGGGACGGCGGTGCCGCGCCGGTGCCGAGCCCTTACGGAGCCC
>VZRQ01007964.1:454576-468345 GCA_013397975.1 Machaerirhynchus nigripectus | reverse complement strand
GGCTGGGCTGGGCTGGGCCGGGCAGTGNTGCCGCCCTGGGCTGGGCTGGGCTGGGCTGGGCTGGGCCGGGCAGTGCCGCCCTGGGCTGGGCTGGGCTGGGCTGGGCCGGGCCAGGCCGGGCAGTGCCACCCTGGGCACGCAGGGCACGCCACCAGCAGCTGCCCCTTTGCCACGGGCACACACACACACGCAGGACCTGTTGCAGGGCGCAGAGAGCAGACCCTGCCAGGACCTCAGGCCTCCCCCACACCCCCCCGGAGGCTCGGCACAGCCACACAGAGGACACGAGAGCCAAATTAGTGGATTAGTTACTTACTGCCACAGTGGCAGGAAGCCATGCATGCTGAGGTTATCCAAGCATCACCGAACACCAACAGACAAACCAATAATTAGAGCTACTATGGCAATCAACACCACTGACACAATGATAATTATCCACATTTTCTGTCAAAAAACAAGGTATTGTTAATATTAAGCACATTACCACTTGCATTTATTTTCAACTTTTCAAACAGTTTTTAGTTCCACAAGCACTTTTATTTAAGCCTCCTCTATTCTCAAATTGAGATAAATTTATATGTATAATCTTGCAAACGTAAGAATTAACATTTTTAAGCAGGTAAACTCATGATTAATGGCTACAGAGTTATCAGAGATGACACAAACACCATTTACAAACACATCAAGTGGGCTCTTGTAACACTTCTGAAAAGATCTTTTGTAAATGAACCAGGCGTGTTATCTCTGTGTAGATCTGTATCTATAGAAAATGAATTATTCCCTCAAATCCAGCTCACCATAAAGAGCCTCACTGAATTGCACAGCATATCAAAAGGGGAAATTGGAATGTAAAAATAAACTACTTAGTAGTCTGATATCAGAATATATTATTTGGTGTCTGATGGGAAGAAATAAAGAAACAAAATGAGTGCCATGGAAAATGCCAGAAAATTCCTTTGAACTCAAGCCATCCACAAACTCAGTGTGATGGCACAATGTCACACTGTTCCCTTCTCAGAGGGAAGATCCCCCTAATTTATCTGTAAAACTAATAATTACAGACAGAATTTTAAAAAGTAAGCCTGCTTCAGCAAAAGCACTTTTATTTCTCCTGCTAGCAAACAGATTTTATAGCTTTAAATCCAGGTAAGTTTACCTGTGACAAAAAGCCAAAAACTTCTAAGGTTATTTAGAATCTGAATAATTTCAGGTATTCTGAAAGCTAGTAAGAAAACCATGTGAATTTATCTACTGGAATAATACATTGATTCTTCTTTTGGGGTTTTTACAGTCTGTAATGGCAGCTCTGAGTGGAGAATTGTGAACACACCCTTAGCTGTGCATGAATTGCTGTTTTCATAGTCCAAGAAGTTTCTGTGCTCTATTGGTGTTACAAATTTTCAATATTGACTATAGCGAAATAATTCCCATTGGAAATGTTCCTGTGCTAAGTTAAAACACTGACAAGCACAATTAGAGAAAGACAACATACCCTCCGTGCTTTACTTTGATATTTAACTGCCTTTTTTGTCTCTTCTTTTGCATGTTCCACGTAATCCGTCGCATTCATCACGTTCTTTTCTATGTTGTTGATCATTTCACCCTTAAAATGAAATTTTGAAGAAAAACCACATTATTGGGACCCCTGGATATTTGCTTAATGAATCTAAAAGAAAGACTCTAGAACATCAAGAGTTACTTTCACAAGTCCACGATGTACATACTGGGGATGGCAGTTTTTCTGCTTTGGCATGTAAAGGAGAAAGGGGATGAGAAGCAAGGGCTCACAGCTCCCACCAAACAAGGAACGTTCAGGAGCAGGGCAGGCAGATTCCTCCCTCGTGCAGAACAAGTGCTGACCACCTGAAAACATCCCTTGTGTGGGAGGGATGTTTTAGCAGCCAAAGCTGAAAGTGACACCCTCGAGGGATCACAAATCCCTGGCGTGTCTCAAGTGGGAAAGGACATTGACTATTTCCACACAAGGTTCAACAGCTCTCTAGCAAATACACACACGTGAGTTCCTCAGAACTGGGGGTTAGGATTCAATGCGTGACAAATTCAAATTAATTACGATGAATGAGATTTGGCAATGAAATGGAGGATTGGTGAAAAATGACAGTAAGTGTGTTACCTGTGTCTCTGTCCATCAGAAGAAAAAAGCAGCAGCAGTAAACAGCAAAGCATTACAGAATGATGCACAAGTAACTTTTGTTCCTATGTAATTCAAAAGAAAGCTGCTACCAATTTCTCTTGGCTGTTTATTTAATATCAAAGCAACAAAGGACTTCTAGAGCAAAACCAAATTACAAAAAAAGTCCTTCTCAGGCAAGTTTCTCTTCTAACACTATTTTTTCACCTTCCTGCATCAGTCAAACCATTTTAAGATCAAAGTTAAAAATACTTTTGTTGGATAATTGGTATTTAAAGACTAAAAATAGAACAAATTTATGTACATGTCAAGACAAAGCTTATGAATGCAGGAGATGACTGGAAGGACTTGCCAAGCCCTTTGTGTTCAGGTGAGTGACCACAGCAATTCACCTCTGCATGAGGTGCACGGTGCACACAGCCTTGCTGACACACTCAGAGCCCAGCATTCCCCAGGTACTAACCAGTGTCCCAGGAGATGGTTTCTCCTACCTCAACATGCACAAAGACGTTCCAGCATATTGCAATTAAGCATATTGAAGAAAATATTAAATATACTGACTGGAAGGCAAGTCTGTGGCCAGTTATTGAAAGCGTGTCCTGTAAGTACATTGAAATGGTCAATCTGCCCACAATTAAACAAAAACCTCCAGTGATTAACTTCCATATATTCTAATCACAGTCCGGAACCACTCTAAGTCTGCACTATCTGAATATAATCAACTGCTTCTGCACACTGCAAAGGGGCAGAGTGAGGAGAAAGCCCACCGTCCCATAAATGTGTTTGAGTTGGTTCATTTACCTGAGTCTCAACAAACATTGCCATGTCCATGAACATCTCATGGAGCTCCCGAATGCTGGATTCCAGTTTCATGATGTCCTTGTGACGTGACTCGATTTCGTTCAGGGCTTGCCTGGTTATTTGAGAGTCTGATATGATCTTTGGGAGAACGGAAAGAGACATGGACATAAGGAAGTGCCAACAAGCTTGGAAGGAGCAGGAGCAGCAGAACAGAAGAGACGTAACTGGACCAGAAACACTTACATCAGAAGTGAAAATGGAAGGATTACCACTCTCTAGCATTTCTTCCAGTTCCTCATCAGTGGTGGTCTTTCCAGCTAGGATAAAAACAACAGGACTCCACATAACATCACTTATTCAGTACTGAACATAACCTTTTACCATCCAGAAGGGTGACAATTCAGAGGCAATTCCTGCATCGAGATTTTGCAGGATAAAACCCCGTAGAGTTCAGCCACTACCAAGGGCCATTTTACTTATCACAAAATCCAGAAAGTATCAAGCAATAGTCAAAAACCAAATGTAGCTTCAAAGCTACCACGAGGAATCCTGGTCAGGGCTGTTTTTGCTTGGCTGGTTGGGGTCTTTTCTTTGTCAAACTGAAGAGTTTGATGAGAAACATTTACGATCTACATAAGAGCCTTGCTAAGAGGAGTGTTCTTCAGAACTATTCATGTAACACTCAGTATTTACCTGTTCCATTCAGTCATGGCACACACCCCACCACTGTGTGGGCAGTAACATCTTCACGTAAATTTGATCTCACGACCCAGGATTCCATTCATGTTCCACACAGAGAAGATGATAACCCTCAGTGTACCTTCACTCCTGCTTTGATGCAGTTTAGTACAACAAATCCAACACAGTCAAAGGATTTGTATTGTACAGCTTTAACAATTACATATCAAATCCCTATTCTTCCAGTGAAAAGGAAGTTGAATATCTGCACCAATTTACGTAGTTCTGTCCCACCAGGTGAAAGATACAGTTTGAATATTACTTTCTGATGTTAATACCCAAGAATGCTGCAAAACCTGCTTTAAAATTTGTAGTGCTTAAGAAAAGCTGAAGGCTCTAATTAGGTCTTAGCAACTTTAACTTAACCATGTCCTGAGGTATCGGGGTCCCTCCTCTCAAACACAAGCAAAGAACAATTTAACTTGCCTAAACAACTCTACTGAAATGCTGAATTGAACCATTAGCATCAGAGGCTAATGCCAAATTTGAAAAGCACATGAAAAGCAAAATTTTCTTATAATCCGCCAGTTTCTCTGTTTGCATTCCCTGTTTCAGCAATGTAGGTATTCACTTCTATGGAGCATATCAAAAAAAAGGACTAATTTCAGGCACTTTTTAGACCCCTTCCAAGGTGGATGCTGTAGTTCAAAGTAAAGTCAGGAACCTTTCTACTCATAATAATGACTTGGAAGTAAGTCCTATGTGGGTCAGTCAACAAATGATTAAAGCACATATAACAGCAGCGCTGATTTTATGCCAGGTGAGTTTACCAAGTGTCCCTGTAGACAAAAATGGCATCACATAAAGAGATGTTATCCTGTTAGGCATGTTAATTTTGGAATGGCTTGTAATAACATTTGCTGCTTCAGAATGCAGCTTTTCTTAATGCTTCATTTTAAGTTGCAACATTGGAAGCAAATGAAGCAAGGGCAAAAGATGATTTCTTTGAAATATTCAATTTAAAGGAAATTATTTGGTGAGTTTTCTCACTTTTCTTTACAGCTGCTCTAAAAAGAGCAATATCAAAGAGTTTGTGCCACGCAGTAAAACTGTTTCTTTTCTCTCACACACTTCAGGATGCTGCCCAAGATCTCTGATGCTTGGTACCATATTTAATTAGTAAGAAACAAGGCAGGCACTAACGACAGGTAATTCCGGGTGTTCCAGAAGCCCCGTGGGTCACTTACTGATCTCCAGCTGTCTCTGTATCCGGCCTTTGCTGCGCTCCCGGAACAGCGTCTGCGTCTCGTTGTACTCGGTCATGACCTCCACGAACTTGTGTGCCAACACGGAGTGCTGGGCGAGGGGCAGACACACCGGGGTTACTCCTGCCGCCCCCGCGGCGCCCGCAGCCCCACGCGGCACCCGGGCAATTATCTCACAGCACTTAAACTCCTTCTCCACCCTACCAAATCCACTGGTTTTCTTTCAGCTGGAGGGATCCTACCTGTGTTTTTCTTATCCTGAGGTCCACTGATGTCCGGTTAGCATTTTCACCCTGATCAAAACTCTGTTCGATAGCTAAGAGCAAGGCAAGAGTACTGAGTCGATGCCAGTCATTTAACAGCGTAGCTCAATTACTCTGTAAATATTACTATTACTTTTTAAAGGTACAAGTTCCCCATAGACATGTGCAACATTTCAGGGGAGGAGAGCGGTGGCAGTGATATATAAATAGAATTTTTAAATACTTTTGATAATTGGAAGAGATCTTAAACACAGTCACTGCTTCAGTCACACTCTTAACAGAGTCACGCTACTGTCTGTAACACTGGAAAAATTTTAAAAGGTGTCTTTTTGCAGTGAAAGTTAATCTTCTTCCAAAATATCATCCCCCAAAAAAAGCCTTTCAGTTGCAGAATACATTTCTACACAGAGGAATTACTTTGCATTGTAATCTTCTAGGTTTTTTTCTGAAAGCAAGGAGTTTTATTTGTCCTCACAACTTACCCTTTAGCCTGGCCCGGATTTTATTAGCAATCTTCTTTATTTCCTCATTTAGTTCTTCAAGTTCTTCCTTTGTTCCTTTAAAAAACAGATTTTTTTAACTGTTTATGACTGATATTAGTAAGTCAGCAAGAGTCTACAAATCTCCCTTGCAATCTCAGAATTGTATTCAGTACAACTATGCAGAGTTGAAGTTTATTATCGTCCTAAGTACTTTAAATACTGTTTTTATAACAGCAACCATCAGGTTTTTGCTTCTTATGACAGGCTTACACCTAGGAAATGTTATTATTACCAAATCTTCAACTAAACCAGGTGATAAACAGTTTTTTTACCACTTTCAGGGTAACGTTAATTTGCTAATCAAAAGTAAAATGCTACTGAGCTCTAAGTACAAGTGAAAATAGAGATTTATCTCCCCTTTTTCTCAGTTGCATTGTGTACCATGTGTGCACTGCTCTTACACTCACTAACAGATCCGTGCCACGCACTACCTGTCACACTGAGGAATTCCACCCAGAGCATTCGTGGAGAGCTCTGCTGGATCCCTGTCACAGGGCTCGCCGAAGGCACCCGATTCACAAGAGCACACATTGCTCACAAGTGCTGTCACTGGATGCTCCTGTACAATCCAGATGCATTTTGAGCACAATTTTTAGCACAAACACAAGCTGATAAATGAGCTGAGACCACAGACTTTAAACATTCATATGAACCCTGGTTAAACCTGAGTTCACTGACAAAGCAGCCTGCAAAATCAGTTGTAGGAGTACAAACACACACCAAGGAAAACAGGGGGACAGTATAAACTTACACCCAAAGTTTTCATCAACAAGATGAAACAACAAGATAAATGTTAAGCCAGCATTGCAACATCCAAAAAAAATATCTCAGCATCTCTTCTTCCCTTTTCTTTGAGCCCTGCCCAAAGCGCAGACGTGCCTGGAGCTAACAAGGCTCGAGAACAGGGAAGGGTCCATGGGCAAGTGCCCTGAACTTCCGAGTTCTCTGCTCAGAAAGCACAAGGTCACTTCCACCTTTGGGGTTAAAGCCCCTAAAATAGGGCCCCACATGGAACTGGAAGTACTGCTGCAGCAGCTGGCGCTGGTGTTAGACAGGACCTTGACCCTACTGAAGAATAAAGAGAGCACTTGACAGTACAAGCTTCACTTGACAACTTCAACATTTGCACAAATTAGAAGAAACGTAAGCAACCTCTCATTTTCTGAAGAAAAGATACCATAATAACGTGAGTTTTGGTCTAGGAAAGGTTTGGATGATGCACGAAATATTCTGAAAATATATTTTTTCAAATGAGACTTAAAAAAGGTCAAAGTAAACCAATGGAAGTATTGATTCAGTATTAAAATTGAAAATATTTACTTAGTGTTACATTTTGCATTCTCAACACCTGAAGTTCTATTCCTACGCACAGCTAAAACAAACAAACAATATTTCAGAATATCTAGCCACAGTTATGTGAAATCTTAAAAACTATTACTCACTTCCTTCAGGATTTGGTGCTGACAGGATAATGCTGTGCTGCTTCTTCACTTCTTCCACATTTTGTGCTATTTTTGCTATATTATTTCTAATTTCCTCAACCTAGAGGAAGAGAAATATGACAAAGAAGACACTAGAATAATCTAGGGCTCATATTTTTCTAAAAACAAAAGAAACCTGCTAATAAAACCCAAACTATTTCATCTGTAAGTACCAGAGAAAGAAATCCCAGCAGAAATGTCGATGTTTAAACAGTCCGTAATTATTGTTTTAAACTAAAAACCAGTATTGTTAATAGCAAATATATTCTGTATGGCCAAAGACTTAAGTGCTAATATTATTAATAAACAACTATTTTGAAGTTCTATTAGCAAATTTCTTGTTGATAGGGAATTAAAAACATTTCCCTGCAATAAATACAGAAAATACCCTGAAACAAACTAATAAAGTGTTACCAACATTTGATTTGGCACACAGTTACAAACCATACTGGGTAGGATATGTAGACGAATTGTTAAACCTAATTATTGCAATTGAAAGGCACAGAGAGAAAACAGTAAGTCTTTAACCCATGGTGAAAACTGTAACTTTACCTGTTGGAAAAAGTCATCCATAAAATGGTCTTTTTCAATGATAACTGTCTCCCCATCTTCATTTCCTTTGTGCTGTGAAAGACAACAAAAACAAATCAGTGAAATAAGGACACTTCTGGAAAAGCTGCAACTCCTGCCACACTGCTACAGCACACACACTTTCGCCAACAGTCTGCAGAGTCAGTTTTCTTTTTCTGAGGACTTTAATCTAAAAACAAACAAGCAGAGAGGCCACAGAAAGTCAATGACTACTACAGAGTTGTGAAAGGAACACAGAGAGGTGCTGAGTGCTTGTGATGTAACACGCTGAACCTCTAATGCCAGCCAGAGCAAAACCCATCCACAGCTAGAACTCGTGCCCTCGGGTGCTTCCAGGGCTGCCACTGCACACCAGTTCAGCCGCAATTACTCTCTCCTAAACTGGAAATACATGGGTGGCTGATAAACCCTCAGAGCCTCTCCCACAGCCCCAGGCACACCTCCCTAACCCAGCACAGTCCGTGGGTCCTCAGTTTTTATCACGGGAAAAGACAGAATTAACGTGCATCATATGAGGGCAAAGAGTTCAAGCTTCTGTCTTCTTTAATTCCCTCTACGGAGCACACACAGTTTGAACTGCACTGAATTAAAATTAGAACAAAATATTACCCTTAACATACAGTCAATGGGTCATCTGTTAGAAAAAAACAAACTACAGGATAGGTATGATTACGGGATTTTCATTCCAAGACACCTTTTTTTCCTTACAAGGCCCTCTGCCTCTGATCTTCTAACACCCACTTCTGCTCCTAACCGCTGATCCTGTTACCCAAGCAGTTTGGTTCTGGTTTAATTAAATTACGCAAGATACGCATTGTTTGCATGACAATTCTGCAATTTACTCCAGTGTCAAACGCTGTTATTATCTTATAAAGAAGTAACAGTCAACTAAGATCCATGCCCCAAATCTTCAGGGAGAAGTCACTGCACTTGGTGCCAGCTCCCTTCCTGCAAACCCAGGGGATGCCCAGAGCCCCGTGGCGAGGCGTTTGGCAGAAATCGTGTGGGTTTTCTGCTGGGGAAGCAAGAACGGCCCAGGGAAATACAGGAACGGAGATGTCCCTGCTCCCCTGGAGCAGCACCCGACCACACAGCGCTGGGTGTCACTGAACACTTTGGGGAGATAACGCTACAACTCAAATTATCTGTCCGTAGAGATTGACATCAATTAACAGTCTTGCTT
The DNA here is from genome assembly GCA_013397975.1 of Machaerirhynchus nigripectus. NCBI lineage: Eukaryota > Metazoa > Chordata > Aves > Passeriformes > Dicruridae > Machaerirhynchus > Machaerirhynchus nigripectus. The sequence continues at coordinate 459,389 of VZRQ01007964.1, read as the reverse complement.
AACACAAATAAGGGAGGAAGTCTGTGCCCTAACGAAGTCACCCAACATTTTACCTTTCCCAAGACTGCACTGCTACTAAGCCACAAGCTCCAAGTTAATATTTAAGAAGGAACTACTACTTTAAAGACATTTAATTTCATAACCTATGCAAAAGAGTACTGTTTATATTTACCGAGTAAAGAATAATTCTGCTTGTTCATAACTGCATCCTATATTTAGTTATTTGAACTAAAAATAATGAAAATAGCATCTACTAAGAGATTCAGAATGTCATCTACCAGGAGATTCAGAATGTCAGCTTTTAGTTTGATCAGATCTTAGTAAAACATGTAACACCTGAGTGAATCCTAAATGAATGAAAGACACAGAAATCTGACTCAGAAATCTGCCTGGAGATGCTCAGCTGGGAGGCAGCTGATTATGACTCCCCGGCCCACAGCCTGTGCCACGTGTATTTCACTTTCATATTTGGTTGCAATGACACCCCTGACAGATCAATTTGCTCTCTACAATCTGTTGAAGGATTTATGGACAGCCTACCTCAGTCATCAGCACTTGAGACACCTGGTAAGTTTGTCAACCTCTGTTCTCCACATTCTTAAATCATCTCTTACCTAAAATACAGCTCATTTGCTAACTCTCTTCCACTGAAGTGATGTGCTTTCTGCTTCTATTGACAAGCACACAACTCACCAAGAACTCAGTTTAATCACTGAGGTTAGCTGAAACATACTGCTCTCCCTGGACTTCTCCCTGGTACAAGCAGTAGGACAAAAAGCTGATAAAACGTTTCACAGCAATGCCAAGAGCAATCTAACAAAGCCTGTTTGCAGCCATACCTTGACCTTGGGACTCAAAGTCTGGGACACTCAGCTCCATAAACACTCAGAGACCTATAAAACACACCAAGCTCCCTCAGGTTTGTGCTGCTTTGGCTGGGACAGTTAACTCTCCCCGCAGGAGCTGGCAGGGGCTGCGTTTGGGGTTTGTGCCGGGGCAGTGCTGATGCCACAGGGGTGTTTCAGCCACCGCTGAGCAGCACCTACAGCACTGTCCCCGAGGGACCCAAGGGCTATTGCAGACCCCATGGCTTTATGCTCAGTGTGTAAAGCTGAAGCAGGAAGAAGGAAGGGGGGCACCTTTGATGTTAGGGCATTTTGTCTTCCCAAGCCACTGTTATGTGTGACAGAGCTCTGCTTTTCTGGGAATGGCTCGACCCCTGCCTGCCCATTTGAAGTAGTAAAGAATTCCTTTCTTTGCTTTGCTTTACCCCATCACACCACCTTTATTCTCCATCCATCTCTCCAGAGTTTTCCCACTTTCAGATTCTGCCCCCATCCCACAGGGGCGAGCGAGGGAGCAGCCGTGTGCTGCTCTCGGTGCCAGCCAGGTTAAACTACAGATATTCACAATATCATTTCTCAGCTCCAACCAGAAGCTACCCTGATGGCTGATGAAACTTTTGTCACTTCCACTACCTTACAGAAGTGCAGAAATAAGTCAGGCTGGAGATATCTCAGTAATTACTGACCTTTGAAACTGAAAACAGGTTTTGACTGAAAAACGTGACTATTACTTGCCCTTGAAATTCCATTCAAGGTTAGCTCTTTCTCAGTGCAGATCACGTGTGCTGCTCTGGCAGGCTGCAAGGATAATAACTGACCAATATCCCATGCAAGCAGCATGTTACAGAGTGTTACAGCTTCTCCCTACAGCATCCGTGTGTCCAGAAATCCTTCTGCACCCGAGCAGCCAAGGAGGGCTTGCAGAGGGCCAAGGAGAGCTGAGGCAGCACTGGCAGGTCAATCATTACCAGGCTTTTAGCAGCACTACTGTACAAGCAGGGAAACATCAGATGGCAACCCTCTGCAATAAATTACCTCAGGCTGCTGTGACACGGAAGGCACGCAGCCCATCCTCAGAAAGCTCCATGCCTGAACGAAGCCTCACGTCACAGGCTGACTCGGGGAAAAACAACAGGCGTGTTTTCCTCCCTCTGGAAAGGCTCCTTTTGTGTTTGTTTTGATTCTAACCATTTTAACTTCTGTGACTTTGTGGTTTTTCACCTGTCCCTGAACAGTTCTGGGGGCACTGAGTGACTGTCCAAGAAACAGTTCAGAAAAAAACCAATGCAGTTCTGTTTGAGTTACAGGTCCTTGCTTAAAAAAAGCTAGAGTCAAATATGAACTTACAGATTGCTGTGTACTACTCATTTTTCAAAGATTATGTATAAGATACCTTCATTAACAGTCAAGAGCAAAGAAATATAAAAGTCAAGTATTTTAAATAATCCACCAATCAAGCATGAAAAATGGATTCCAATGGACAGCTCTGCATCCACTTCAGCATGTGACAAGGGGGTAATTTTTGAGCCATATGGACAATGCGCCCCAAACCTGAGATCTGAAACATCACTCTGCTTGAGCAGAGGTTTATGTCCGACCTTGTTCTGAAATGATTTAACAACAAAAAGAAAGTATGAATGAGTTTTATTAACAGACCTTTAAAAGGACATTGTTTTTAATACCTGACGTTTGCTAAATGTGCTCAGCTGAACGTCTGAACACAGATTGTAAAGGGCCATTTTCAGATGGTCTTGCATCTGTGAACAGCAAACCACTGACGGCTGGGAGCACGTTCTGCAATCATAGCTACATACTACTCATTTTTTTCTTCCCTTAACACCTACCATAAACCACTGCTGAAAACAGTGTATTAGATCAGAGAGAACCTTTTAATCTTACACTTTTTTGTGCTCAAAATAACTAAAACCAGTCTGGGATTTGATCCATTGTCCAATTAATTGTATTAAAGGACATTTCAATCAGCTTAAAGAAGTTGATTTGGGCCTGCTTAGAGTAATTTAGAAATGACATTAAAATAACCCCCTAAAGTTGAACAAACACAATTACGGTTGATATCTTCTGAAAAGGCGTGTACTTTACAAAACTTCTTCGAGCTAAGAAAACAAGAGGAAGCAACACTATCTGAAGGCTATATAATCTGCATGTCATCAACCACTTCTTTCTCCAGCAACTGTTTAACTTCCTAAACATAGTGTATTAACAAAAATATCTGAAAGTTATGCTAATTTTGTGTTAATGAACCACAAACATTGATAGGTAGTATTTCTCCCTCTTCTTTATAATTAAAATTAATGACAAAATATTTTGCTTGCTGCCCAATACCATCCAGGAAGACATAAATGAGGACACGGAAAATTAGCATTTCTGCTAAAGGCAATAGTGTGCTCAGTTAAAACAGGTCAGTGCAGGCTGGCTACAGTCCTCGGATCTTTTAAACTCCTTGGGTACCACACTGGTTCTTTGGGGGAGATGGGGTGAGGGAACTGACAGGTGAGGTATGACCAAAGGAACACATAATGAAATCCTCACGTCAAGGAAAAGAGGCGAGGTATAGTTATTTCTGAAGATTCTGCAGGCCTAGGCCTGTTTGAAAACCACAATGTCTATGTTCTACTCTTCATGATTTAGCCAAATGAAATACAATGAAACTACATTAATAAACCCAAACAGTTTGGAAAGTAGGCAAACAAGTGTTAAGACATTATTCCTTCAGATGCATTATTCCTTTTCAAAGCACCTTATCCATGTGTCAAGCATCTCTGTTCAGAGCGTTTGTCCTATGAAAGGAAAACCACTTCACAAATTCATTACTTTTTTGGTATTTCAGATAAAGATATAAGATGGAAGCTGCTACTTCAATGAGTTCCTCGTGGAAATGGGAATATCCATCTCCCTTGGATATGCAACTTTTCAAAACTTCATGTCAACTACACACTTACAATTGTGCTAAAGCATAGACTAGATCTTCAGTAACTTTCACCTTGATGTTTAAATATTTTTTTCATTAGAAGAAAACTTTTAAGTCTCTAAGCTATTTATTAATTCTACAGGCAGTGAAAATTACAGTGATGAACATATGAAGCACTTCAGCAATACTGGCCCATGCATATTTAAAGCAGCAGCCTGCTGCAGGAATGTTTTCAGATGTCAAATACTAAAGCTGGCTTGAAAATTCCTCTGTGCAGCTGCATTAAACACTTGTAACTCTGTCAGTGAGGGGTGTGTCAGGGTGTGTTATTGGTTTCTTTCATTTACAAGAACATAGAACAGGATTAAGTCTACGGGTATGGGATTATAAATTATAAGGCAAGTTTGGATCACTATTGGTTGCTTCCTCTATCTGGGAAGCGCGCACCAGCACCGACATTTGGCACGCGTTCCCACAACCTGGACCTGTTTAGAAACAGGGAAAGGGAATAAGTACACCTGAAAGAAATAACACTGTTTTTGGCATGACTCCAAAACATCATTCCTACTAGAGAAACTGTAATTTAATCATCCTCGAACTTTTCAGATGCCAATTCATCCTTTCAGAGAGGAGGACAAAGAGACTGGCAATTCCATCACTAGAGATGGAGCTTACAAAATGTATTTGGTGATCCCCAAGATGAAGGAGCCCCAGACCAGCCCAGCTTCTACAGATACGTGGAGTACTGGAACTATCACAGGAACTCCTGTGTGTTCTCCATTTCCATTTCTTTTCAGGGAAAGAAAAAACAAAAAAAACCTAAACCAAAAAACCTCAAATAACCTTTCATTTTACCCAAGCCATATCCTGTTGCAGACAGACTGATGGTGCCTCCCCCCAGCTCTCCCTTCTTTTTTAGGATACTGTTTCCACAGCACAAATAAGGGAAAGGAAAAGAGCGTATAAACAGCAGCAGCTACCATTTTGTAAACACGCGGAAAATAAAGCCTGCAGAGCGCTTTCCTGCCGCATCACGGCC
>VZRQ01007964.1:438803-451514 GCA_013397975.1 Machaerirhynchus nigripectus | reverse complement strand
TGTGCCGCCGCACGCGGGCGGGAGGCGCCGCCTGCCCCCGGCTGGGCCGGAGCACGCGGAGCGGAGCGCGCCCGGAGCTGGAAACGGCCCCTTCCGGCGGGGCCCGCGGCCGCTCCCCGCGCTGCGCTCACACGCTGCCATTTCCCCCGCAGACCCAGCATGGCCGCCCAAGGAGAGCCCCAAGTGCAGTTTAAGGTAAGGGAGTGGTTCGCAGGTTGGGTTTGGGGTTTTTTTTCCCCTTCAGTGGAAAAAGTAGTAGGAACGACTCCCGAGTGCCGACGTGGATGGTGGGTTTGGTTTTGAAGTGCTAGTCTTTCCTTAATGAGGCAATTTATTGTGGTATTGCATACAACTTGCACAAAAAGAGTCTATTAAACTGTGTCATTCTGTTCTATTTCTAGTTTAGTCTAATAAATTTTAATGAATCTTTGCGTACAGAATGATTTTTAGATTTGAGAACTGAAGTTCACTGTAAAAAGTGCTCGTAGTGAATTAGAATGGAATGCTTTCTGTTACATGCTAATTGTTCAAATGTTTTGGAAGAGAATTTTCTGGTGTTTTGTATGGCTGGCGGGTTGGTGGTGTTTTTTGTTATCTTAACAGCCAGAAGTCCTGAAGACTGCTTCTTGGAGGTTGTTACTTGTGTTTCCAGCAATGCTTGGCTAGCGTATTCCAGTTCATGGTGCAAATGTTGGTGGGTTTTTGGTGTTGTCGGGTTTTTAAATTGTAGGATAACAATGGGTTTCTCCAGTGAATGTTTTAATCATTTCCTCTCCAAATCTGGTCACACTCAGGTTGAAAGCCCTAAACATTCTTCATTCAGTCTCTTGTAGTAGTTTAGTAGAACCATATTCACAGTGCATTGTAATTTTTACCTACAAAGACTGGATAAGACTGACCAGAGTTACAGCATGATGGGCTTAACAAATGGGTTCCCAGCACAGGGAGTTGCTTCATGGGGAGTTCTGTCTTTTGTTTACAGCATCTTGTAGGAAATAAGCTCTTTGTAGTAATAAATAGTGTCTGTGCTAGAATGGCTGATAAATGTCTCAAAATGCATTGCTCTGACTCTTCCTTTATCTGTCCACAGCTTGTTCTGGTTGGTGATGGTGGCACTGGCAAAACAACATTTGTAAAGCGTCACTTGACTGGTGAATTTGAAAAGAAGTATGTAGGTATGTCTGAAGAAACATTTGAGCTCCAGTACCTTACAAATGGACATGCAATCCAGGACTTGCTAAATACATTGCTTTTTGTTATTTCCATAGCAACACTGGGTGTTGAAGTTCATCCTCTGGTGTTCCATACTAACAGAGGCCCTATTAAATTTAATGTATGGGACACGGCTGGCCAGGAGAAGTTTGGTGGCCTGCGTGATGGTTATTACATCCAAGGTAAGATGTGTTGGGGGGGACAGTTCTGTACCTCTTAGAGTTCAGTCCTTCATTCTGCTCACGTTGGCCATGCTGGAAGCTGTCAGTGTGGCTGTCAGATGAGCTGGTTTAGAAGCCTTCAAACTCTTCATGTAGGTAGGAGAATGTCCTTTGCTAGACAGCTTGTGCTAATATGGGAACACGCTAAAATTGTGTTTCAGCGTGTTACTGTGGGCTTTGGTATTAGTGAAAGTGGTGCACCTTCAATGACCAGATACTGCTGGTGAAATATCGTGGCAAGGGGGGAAAACGTGCTTCAGTAAGTGCAGATTTTTGTCTGTATTGCTGTGCTCAGGCAAGGGCTTGAAACACCCTCTAAGATTTTCAATACAGTGAGGAAGTTGGACACCTCTGTGCCAGAGCCTGCTTGTCTTTCTGAAAAAGTGCACATAGTGTTCCTTACTGCTGCTTGGCAAAGATGTGTCCTGTGTTACTTCACTCACCTGCAGATCTTTATTGTCTCTTATTTTTGTAAAGTATTACTGAGTTCCTTGAGAAACTGCTCTGGACAAGGGCATCCTGAGATGGGGACTGCAGGCTCTCAGCCTGCCTCGAAGCCTCATTAGTGTGTCTGAGATGAGCTAAACTGGTGTTAACTGATTTCTGCCAAATGTTTGGGTAAATCCAAGTTGGCATCTGTAATCTTGTATATTCTCGTATGATGTAACACCGTGTTCGTCAGTGATACAGCTGAATTAGTAAAACCAGCTGGTCTGAGATGGGGCAGCACAGACGTGAGGTGACACAGTCATGGGCCAGGTTCTGTGGACTCATGCATTGAGCTTGTTTGCAGAACAGGAGCTGTCAGGACTGAGATGCTGAGAGGGAAAAGTTAATGCAGATGCCTAACCTTCCTGTGGGATATGTCTGGGTTCCTCTTCTCTATCCCATCTTGTAGGCAGGTGGTTACTCCTGGTGTAACTTGACTTTCCTTCTCTTGCAGCTCAGTGTGCCATCATAATGTTTGATGTAACATCAAGAGTTACTTACAAGAATGTACCTAATTGGCATAGAGATCTGGTACGAGTATGTGAAAATATCCCCATAGTGTTGTGTGGCAACAAAGTGGATATTAAGGACAGAAAAGTCAAGGCAAAATCCATTGTCTTCCATAGGAAGAAGAATCTCCAGGTAAGTCAGTAGGAATGCAGTCGCTGGGTTCTGTTGAGTGCAGTTGGGTGTTGCACAGGAATCGTGCTCTGCCTTTGTCATTATAGGCAGCTTCACATCTGTTAGCTTTTCAAACCGAAATTCAGGGCAGGGGGAAGTGGTGATGTTAAGGATGATCATCGCTGGCCTGGAGCACAAGCTGTGATAAGTTCTTAAAGAACTTGTGTGCATTTGGCTTTGACTGCTCAGAATCTCATCCGAGGACAGGGTTGAGACTGCAGTAGGTCGTGTCACAGGACAAAGATAGATGCACTATTGCCTAATGAAAGTTTCATCCTTGATGAGATTTGATACCTTTCAGTTCATAGTTTCTGCCTGAAACTGTTTGTTTCTAGACACTTAGATCATAACTGCATATGAAAATGCAAACAAAAGCCATGCAGTCCAAAAAATGTAAGGTAAAATAGTTGATTGTGTGTTAGTCTTGGTATGTCCTAAATATTAGAGGGTTTTAAAATAATGTCCAATATGTACCTTTTTCAGTATTACGACATTTCAGCTAAGAGTAACTACAACTTTGAGAAGCCTTTCCTGTGGCTTGCTAGAAAGCTAATTGGAGATCCTAACTTGGAGTTTGTTGCCATGCCTGCGCTCGCACCTCCTGAAGTTGTTATGGACCCAGCACTGGCAGCACAGTATGAGCAAGACCTACAGGTCAGTGGCAGAGGGGACAGAGGGCAGACAACTGCTTGGCAGCTGGTGTCAGACTCATGGCACAAAGAGCTAAAGATCAGTTCCTAAGTGTAACTTTCTTTGTTCCAGATTGCTCAGACCACTGCACTGCCAGATGAAGATGATGACCTGTGAGGGATGAAGCTGGAGCCCAGCGTCAGAAGTCTAGTTTTATAGGCAACTGTCCTGTGATGTCAGTGGTGCAGCGTGTTTGCCACTTTATTATCTAGCTGAGCAGAACATGTGCTTAATCTTTGGGATGCTGAAAGAGATGAATGGGCTTCGGAGTGAATGTGGCAGTTTAAAAAAAAAACAAACAAAACAAAATGAAAAAAAAAACCAAAACAAAAAACCTTCATATTTTGGACCTGCATATTTAGCTGTTTTTTGGACTGCAATTACTTCCCCTTTTGAGTTTCAAATATAAGACTGCTGCAGTCACATCAGAGTGTTAAGTGGAAAATCTTGTTTCTGTCATTCCCATTCTTTTGTTTAGGTAATAAAGTTGTATTTCAAGTATCTCTAAGCAAGTGAACTTTCATGCATTGTTAGAAAAACTGTTCAAAGTGTCTTCTGTTCTTCATTCAAGGGTAATACTTGATTGTCTACTACTGCATTTCTCATTGTTTTCCTTCCTGCTTCTCATATTATGCTCCTCTTGCTAATTCAGAGCTAACAGTTAACCTTTCCTTTTTTTTGTTGGCGCATAGAACTAAAGCATCTGAGGAGAGCTGAACTGCCAGGCAGAACTCCAGCGTGAGCACTTGGTGGTGTGGCTGGAGGAGCGTTCCCAGCAGACGGGAATGTTTGTGGTGCAGGGTGCTGGAGAGCAGAGCCTGCAGTCGGGCTTGCCCACGCTACAATTAGATACAGTCTCAACTCCTCCCTCTTCCTGTGTTCTACAGTTACCTTCAGAGCTCTGTGTTTAGCAGCCAGAAGCAAGGCATCTGGGTCTGTTAGGGACTTCAGCTGTGTCTGCATGGAACAGCAGTAGAGCTATAGCTGGTTAAACGAATTCTAAGCATCTTCAAGTTCACTAACTAGAAAACAACCATGGTTTGAGCTAAAAAGCTCTTGCCTACCCAGTGGTGTATTAACTAAAGCCACAGTGATTTAAACATCTAGACTTTACTGTAACTGCACCAAGTTCTTAATTTGAAACTGGCTTATTACAGCACAAATGGTGGAAAATGTCAACTTTTAACACTACCTTGTAGAGATGAATCTTGGTCAATATTAGTACTGCTAGTAAGCAAAACCTAAGTTTAGGATTTTTTTTTTCAGTAGTGTTTGAGTACATGAAGCCTTGAACTCTTCAGTTTTGTATTTTTGGTTTCTTAATAAAGTGGAGCATTTCATTTATTCCTTTTAACTTGCATGTTTGTGTACATAAATTACTTGAATATTCAACTTTTGCTATCCGGTAGCAAAAATTGGACTACAATTATTACTTGTGCAATATTGTTGTAAAGGAGCCATTTTAAAGTTAGTTCAAGTTGGGAATTCTTGGGGGGTTGGGCTTTCTGGTTTGTTTTGTTTAGCTACTCAGAAGCTGAGTTGTGTGTTAAGACTTGAAACTCCTGGATGAAGATGAGGAATGTTGTACACTTGGCGTTTGTAAAGGGACAAACTCGCACTTAACGTTTCATTGACTCTTCTTGCTGCATAATCTTCCTTTAACTTCTCTTGTAGGTCCTTGCCTGTAGTGTTACTAATTCCCTGAGCAGCTCGTGGTTAATCCTGCTGGCTTGGCTGCTGCTGCCTTACTAGCTGTGGTAGCTTTTTTATCTTCAAGCTCTCACTCCTGGGAATGTACTGCTCAAAAACACAGAATGGAAAGCTTCTGTAGTTCTGCAGTATTGACACACTTCAAGAAGAAAAGGCAGCAGCACTGGAGTTGTGTTTGTGTGGTTTCACAGCTTGTGAATGGTGTCATCTTTACAGCTGACCTGCTTGACACAGGTACTGTCCTTGGTGAGATTCCTCCAGAGCAGCTGCTAAGGTGCAAAAGCTGCTCCAAGACTGCTCTGTTGGGAGCTTTGCTCTTGAATCTTCAGTGCTGCTTCCAAGTCCAGAAAAGTCCAGCTCTGAAGCAGATAGGAATACTAATCCTGCTGTGAAGGAATCTCTTCAATTTGCAATGTTTTGGGAGTGCAGTAAAGCCCACTTGCAGCATTAGATTTATTATGTTTGCTCCCTGTTAATTGTTGATTTTAAATAATGCAGGTAGCCTTAAATGCACGTGCAGATCGCTCAGTTGAAGTTCTTTACCATTCTAAGGAAATTTTTACTAGTTGGGTTTAGAGAAAACAAAACCTATTTAGTCAAGTGAAGAGGAAGATTGAAGTGGTGTTTCAAGAACCTGTTTACTGAAGTCACATCAATGCCAGGACTGAATGGAGACCAAAATCCTTCACTGGAAGTCGTGCCTGACTGCTCTCTGGTTGGATCAGGTAACTGTGGGAGTTCTGTGTTCCCTGCACACTGCTGGGTGAGTTTTCCCAAGCCAAGGTCTCTGGTTTCAGGCTGTACTGACGGGTTCCTTAAAGCCAGACCCTGCTCAGTGGGGGCAGGACGAGGAGCTGGGCTGTTCACTGGTCCTTGTTCCAAGATAAAGCTGGGAGGGTTCAAGTGTCCAAGCCCAGGGAATTGTATCACAAAAGCAGCTGGAGAAGTGCACGTGCAAAGCAGCTCCAGCAGAGGCAGGAAACTGGGAGAGGAAATGTGCTGCTTACTGGGCCTTGAACTGAAGGAGAGTTAAAAGCCCCCTTAGGAGTGCTGGGGCTGCCCTTGGATCTCAGGATTTCAACAAAGAATCTTGTTTATTTAGAAGCACTGGGTAGCGCTTGTCTGCAGCACTGGAAATCTGTGCCAAGAAGGGTGAAGTCTGCCCCTTGTACATACAAGTTAAAAACACTACACAATTTGTCTTTTCCTACAGAAATTTGTTGTGCTGCTATTACACTGAGGCTGCTGGGATAAACTTCTGCCCTCACCTTCCTGAAACGAGTGCATGGTTTGGTTGAAGCCGGTTCTTTGCCTGGGCTGGTGGTACTGGTCCCTTCCTCACCTCAGTTTTGGCAACAGCTAGTTGTCCCTCTTAGGCCAGGAGTGATAGCAATGTCTTACAGGTTACTGAGACCTTTAACAGCTTTGATCCCTCTTTTCACCTGGGAGCAGTAATTTATGGCCTGGCTTTTTGTCTACGTGCTGGTTTTTGCACTGAGCTGAAGTGTGGTTTTTCCTAGCACGGGCTGCTGTGTGAGCATCCCCTGAAGGAGTTCTGAGTGTGCTCTGACTCCTGGTTATCTCTGCAAGGGGCCGGGATGGGCACACGCTCAGCTGGGGATTGCTTTTGGAGGATATCAATGACTGTGCTGTCCCAGCCAGGAGCTTTTTCAGATAACACACTTGGAGGGTTTTGCTGATGAGCCCAAACAAGAACATCCGTACTTGTCTAATTACTGACACACAAGGCACGTTATTTATACCAAGGCCCTAGCACAGCCTAAACCTCCTTGGGTTACAGATTGGAGTGTACAAGGCAAATACTTTTAATGGGCTTGTGTGGGTAATTATCTTCTAGTTCAACAAGAGAAGTGGGAGTTCAGTGAGTGACATTTCCCCCAAATTCCAGTGTTCTAAAACCTGCACCACTGGCACGGCCTAGTGTTTGTGTTAGGGCACTAGTTCAGCACAGGAATAGGTTGCTCGATTTTTATTTTGTTTTGGATAGTAATAGTTGGTGTCTGTCTTGCTGTGATCCTGGAATTCTGTCTTGAAAAGTATCAGGTTCCCATATCTATTCTACTTACATGAAGGGGAAAAAAGTTGAGACTATGATGACAAATTTCCCCAGATAATACTATAAACAAAAATTCATATTTATATTGACATTACTAGAAGAAGTTTTAGTGGGTCAAACTTATCTCTAAAGTCATGGTTTTAATATATTTAATAGAAGCATTCGAAGTTGAATGTTATCAGTATAGTTCAGGTTCCTAGGAGGCAGTTAGGGGTTGCTCAGAGTTACCTATTTCTGTGTTGACACTTCACTAGCAAGGACTGAAAGCCAACTGTAAAATAGTCAGAAACAGGAAGCTCTTCAAGGCCATGGTGGTCTGTAACATCTAAGAAGAAAACTTTACCCAGTGTCCTTCCTCCTGTGGCTGCTGAAAAATCACTGATGATACTCCAGAGCACCAGGACCCTTCACGATGCAGCCGCGTAAGTCTCTGTACAAAGTGTTAAGCCAAAGACAGCAAATCAAGTCAGTAACAAATGGTTCTTTGTGCTGAACTTTCTCAGTGAAGAGTTTGCTCCAGTGTGGTTTCCCAGCAGTGATAATAATTCCTATTGCTCCTGCTGTATAAATGTGCCACTGCACAAAACCAGTGGTCGCTTGCTGATGGCTTTTTTTCCATAGTGGTGGCTTTCAGAAATAGTACTGGAGGGGAGCACTGTGTGTTTTGGTTAGACTGAGAATATAAAGGTTAATTTTCCTGTCAGACTTTTTCAATGGATTACATAATTTTTTTAAAAAAAGGGACATTTTCTGGGTCTAGGAGTGGGTTCTCTGGGCAGGTTTTAGGGAAAGAGCTCAAGCCAGAGAGGTTTGCTGCATTTACAAATTAAAAGGTGGGTCATAATTAACAAGAGATATGCAATTTTGGGCATTTTTCATTGTCTTGATTCTGGATCTGGTATTTTTACTTGTTCCTTGTACTGTATGTTCTGTTTTATTCGAATACCTAAGTTGAGGTGTAGGTATAAAACTTATTTCAGACTACAGCAAACGAGTGATTCTGCCAAGTTTACGTGTGACAGAAGTGTCTGAGACACATCCCCTGACAGCCGGGTGTTGCCAGCCTTAAACCAGCAGCGGGTAGCTCTTAGGCACCTCGTGAACAGTTCTGATGGAGCTTTGGCACAACTTTGTCCTGGAGACCGGGTGCTTACTGCAGAATTCTCTTTTCCCGCTGCCGCAGACGGGATGCTCGGGGCGGACGGGGCGGTTCTGGGGTGGTTCCAGGCTGGAATGAGCTCCCGCTGCTGCAGACGGGATGCTCGGGGCCATTCCGGGGCGGTTCTGGGGCCATTCCGGGGTGGTTCCAGGCTGGAATGAGCTCCCGCTGCAGCAGACGGGATGCTCGGGGCCNCGGTTCCCGTTGCGCCCGCGCGGTGGCGGCCGCCGCCCGCCCAGCGGCTCTCGGGCCGCGCTCGCGCGGGGATTTTTGAGTGAAATCCGCCAGAAACGGGAAACGCGCGCTGCAGCTGCGGTATTTCATCCCGCTGCTGGAGCGTAGGCACCACCATCACTTTCCCCACTCGTCATCAAGTTTAGGTTGAAAAACTGTTAAAACCAGAGCTTATTACACTATGAGAGCCAACACATTGATAAATTGCATTGAACTAAAGTATAGCTTCACCTGGAAAAAGAATCATCCATTAAGTGCTGCTCACCTAACGTTACAAAACACAAATGTGGTGAGGAACGTGCAACAGTCAAATCTAGCACAGTGCTGTCATGTCATCTGTGGCTTGAGCTTACAAGGTTATGCTATGAACAGCAAAACGAGCAGAAAGCTTGAAGGGTTGGTGTCCTGAGTGTTACAGTTCCTGTTCTGCTGCAAAGAGAGGTAAATAAGGGACAAAGATGCTCCTCCTCACAGACGTTCAGCTCTGAAGCTGGGGTGGCTGGAAGAGCATCTGTTCGGCGGATTTCTCTGCTACCATTACACCCAGCAGGGGCCTTGGGTGACGGGGCGAGAGAGAGCCGTGCTCTGGGCACGTAGCACTCTGCGCTGCAGTTCGAGGCTTTCAGCCCGGGGCATTTTCCTGTTGCAGTTTTGTGATTCCCTTCAGCTGAGCTGAGTTTTGTGAGTGCCCCTTGAGTGCCGTGGCTGCGGGCAGGGTACCGCCTCTCACCTCTGCACTCAGACCTGTGCCGGCCTGGCAGCTTCAGCAAAGCACATCCCATGTTAGTTATGGGAAAACAATGCTATCTGCTTCAGTTAATCACATCTCCCGGTCTTATTTGTATTTTAGTTGCCATCTGTGGAGTGGATACTGGCTACAAGTGGTTCACTACTAGCAGAGGATTAATGTTTTTATTCTCTCTGAGCAAAAAATCCTGCTTTTGAATACGTGGCATGTAGCCCTGGCTGTTGAAAATCTGACATGGTAAGTTCTGTAATGCCATTTCCACAGGTACTGGCCTGACTACAGAACTGTTTCTTCCATATTTAACTCTGCAGATTGATGTGGAAGGCATCACTCCTTGATGTTCCTGTCTCTCGGTCTTCATCCCAGCCGGCTTTGCATATGCTAAAAAAGTCTTAGAGCCCAAAAGGGAAACACTTAATCTCTTAGAAAATCAGTGTTTCTAACTAATTAAAAAGGGTATGAATTAGGTCTCATCAGTCGTCTTCAGCTGCAATGACATCTGAAAATGACATTTCTTTAAGGAGCCCATGAAAATCACTGAGAGATTGACAAATCCTCTAGAAAAAGAAAAGGGGATTTCTTTGATCTCCATATCATATCCATTTTCATAGTCAAAATCACATTTTGAATGGTTGATTTTATTCCAGTTTACTTTCTTGCAGTATGCATTAAGAACAGTGGCAGATACAAATGGGATGTTTTTTCTTTCGTTTATTGTTTTGAAAATATGTTTTTAGGCAGTTCCGTGATTCCAGGGTGTGTCTTGTGATTTTGGGATCTTTGGGATGACTGTTCCAGCTGACAGATGTAAGTGATTATTCAGATTATTAAGCACTGCAGCAGGGTGAGGATCAAACCAACAGGAACCACTGAGGTTAAGAGAGGCCACGGAGGAGAATTTTTGCTGGTTTATGTGCTGGCCTGGGAGCCAAGACTCAGTACCTGAAATTATGTGACTTGGTCTGGAATTCAGTTTTCATGCTTTTAAATTAGTGAATGAGTTGCATTTCAGATTTGATGACTCTTCAGATTTTAATGAGAGCATAGATTTGGAAGCTTCTGCCAACTCTTCAGCCAGCTCTGATTTCTGTCCCCACCCTCTCATTGCTTTTGCCACTCACATTTAAAGGAGGAAACGACAAAAGCCAGGAGCTGTCGTTCCCCACAGGATGAAGAGTCTTTAACATATATGTCTGTGAGAACTCAGATGTTGTTGCTGAGAAGTAATTTCCACTGGCTTCTGGCTTCTCCTTTTGTGCTGCTGAACTTTTCACCAAGCACTCACATGAAACCCTCACGGAGTTGCTTTTACCCTGAGGAGCAAGAGGCAAATATGTGTAAAACTGCCGGAGAAAAGCTGGCACAAATCCCAGAGGCAAAATTTATCATGGTTTAGGGATTATTCATCATTATCACATTATACTGTAAGTATTATTTTAATATTTGTGTAATTGAGAAAATCTGACTACCTGAATGATCCCGAAACAGACACAGCTACAGACAGCGGCTTCTGGCAAAAAGGATTTGGCTTAATCACATAAAAAAGGATTTGTAAAATGTTTTATTTATACAATTATCCAATTTTATGTAAGCTTGACATTAAGGCTCAGATAATCAAAGGTTTGATTAAATTAAATATTTGGGATTGGCACAAAAGCCGAAACTACTTTGCAAAAATCAAATGTTTTTTTTCAGCCTATGGAGTAAGATGTTCAAGGTACTCCCACAATACAAAAAAAGTCCAATGAACAGTAAACAGACAATAAAAGGACTAATCCAATAACTATCACAGGAATTGGGACCTCATTCAAAGAAAGTTTAAATGTATAATTTATCCTAAGGTTTTATCTACCTGCTTAATTGGTCTTTGAATCATCAGTGTCCTAATGTTTTCACAAGGAATATCTAAATCTGTAGATATCAATACACTAAATCAGCTTAATGTTACATATGTTGCACAATAAAAGTATTTTCTTTTGATTAAGCCTAAACTTTATTGCCAAAGCGCTGTATTTTGTTTTCTGGCACCAACCAGCAACTTCTCATACTCCTAATTAGAAAAATATTTTTCCATGATAGCGTTAGCCTTGTTGAATTAACTCCAGGATTTGTGTTTGTTTCCTCTCTCTGCAGCCTGGGCTGTTCCGTTTGTCCTTCTCAGCCTCCTCAGCTCGAAGGTTTCAGGCAGTGCTCACGGCCCCGATCTCCCCTCGCAGTGGAGCCGGGCAGTGCTGGGGACAGGGGCACAGGGGACAGAGTGAGGGCAGCGTTCAGTGCCACAAACAGACCCCACGAAATCCTCCCAGCACAGGAGAAGGGGCTGGGGGGTCACCCCATCCCACAGGAACCCTGAACTTGGGTGCTGGAGCCCTGAAGAAGAAGCACCACTCAGCCTTCCCTGACTCATCCCCATCCACTACATCAATACAGATTAACATGATTCTACTAATTTAAATAATTGATTTTTGCCCTTTTTTTAAAGCAAAAGTCTTCTGGCTTTAAGTGAGGCTTGTATTTTCCTGCTTTTCTCCTGACCCAGGGGTTGTTGTTGTGTTTCAAGTGAATCTCCCGTGGCTGGCCAATTAGCATCGCCCATCACCGTGATTTGATTGTAATGCATCAAGGAAAAGGAGGGGAGGAAACCTTCTTCAGTCCCTTTGAAGGTGATGCAGCTGGCAAATGATTTTTTAAAGAGCAAATCTATCCAAATTACGCCTATGTACATCTGAGTAATTCCCTGGAGAAAAGGACAGATGAATTAGCTTACACAGCTGTGGGGTGATTTGTGTAAGTGAATGAAATCCGCTCTACAAGTACTTAGCTGGGGTGTCCATCACAAGCAGAGAAGTTCGCAGGAAAATGCAGGTGAGTGTGTGTTGATCTGTCAGCTGTGATCACCTTGCTAACAGCGCCTGTTACTGACAGAGAAACAGTTTGACCAGAAAGTCATTTTAACCCAGAATATTTATTGACGTGTTAGTGGAGACCGTGATGTTAAAGAAGCTTTAGAGAATCTATTTGATTGATTCTTAAAACACTCCTTTCTGAGATGTTTTGGTGAAACATTTCAATCCAAATCATGCACCAGCTCTCATAAGGTAAGTTAGTGATTCCAGTGAAAACAGGGAAAGAAAAGTGTGTTACAAATTGCTTGTCATCTACAGGGTAAAACATTCTTTCAGTGGTTAATTCTCCGTTTGTATTGAGGCAGTTGGCTTCAGAGGTTTTCAACTTCGGGTGATTTTGTCCTTTCCTGGTAAATGTCAGCTGCAGCGCTGGCTGATTTTCTGTTCCAGGCACGTTGGGCCCTGCACCAGCACCAGGTGAGGAAGGAATGCCGCAGGTGGGCTGGGGGTCGGCTGTCACCTGGGGGGTCACGCTCGCCTTGGGCAAGTGTCACAGCCACCGGCACGAGCCCACCGACCTCTCCCTTCGGCTGAAGCCTCGTCCCAGTGCAGAGCAGCCCCTGCAGGCCCTTTCCCTGCTCCCC
>VZRQ01007964.1:381673-438493 GCA_013397975.1 Machaerirhynchus nigripectus | reverse complement strand
CCGCTCCCCGCCGGGCCCGCTCCCCGCTCCCCGCCGGGCCCGCTCCCCGCTCCCCGCCGGGCCCGCTCCCCGCTCCCTGCCGGGCCCTTTCCCTGCTCCCCGCCGAGTGGGACACAAACTCTGGGGTGGTTCCAGGGCCCCCCATCCCGCATCCCCCAGCAGGGCCAGGGCTGAGGACGGAGAGCTGTGCTGGGGGAGCCTCTCCAGCGGGCCCAGCACAGGTCCCAGCACCCAGCACCTGCCCTCTGTGCTTTCAGTGACCTCCAAGGACCTTCAGTGAGCTCTGCTCCCTCCTCAGGGACGGATTTTTCTGCCCGGTGCTGGACCAGTGACTCCAGTTTGCCCTCAGGTGCTGCCCTGGGCTGTGCTGGGAGCGGTGTGGATTTCAGATCGTGTTTCCAGAGGATTGCAGGAGTAAATTCAGAATTTGTTTCTGCAAATAATCTCCAATGTCTGCTTGCAATTTGCTGTTTCCACAGAATTTTTTGGCAGTGATTGTGTTTGCTTGGATTGTCACAATTGTTTTGGTAAGCATATTCTTTCCCTTGACAGGGCCCTCTTGGCAAATATTTCAAATTCCTGCCTTTCTCTTTTTACATTTTAGCTTTTTCTCAGGATTTTTAGCTGCAGCTCTCTATTATTTCTAAGGATGGCTCTACTTGTCACTATACGGTGTGGAGTTCATAGAGTTTGCACAGAATTCCTCCTCTTCCTTCAGGATATTGGGGAGATTGTGGCTAACAGTAATGAGGGAGGAGGTCTCAAAAAAGCTGGAGGGACATAAGCAAAAGCCAGGCTGGTTATCACTAAATTTTTGTATGAACTGAAATTCAAAAATTCAAAACTTTCAAAATTATTCTCTTATGGGTCCTAAATCAGGATTACAAGCAAAACTCAGGTTTTATTTCAATACTGAGCTTTGGCAACCTCGGAGCACTCGTGCACCTTGAATGTCTTAGGCTTTCCAAACCTAATTTTGAGCCCCTCAGCCCCTGGGCCCTGCAGTCCCACCTCCTTGCCAGTCATTCGCAAGGAACGAGTTGTGCCCAGAGGCTTTGGAAGTTCAGAATCCATCTGGGAATCCAGCCGGGTCCATCAGGGCCAAGCTGCTGCCAGGCTCGCTGGTCCCCAGCTGGAACATAGCTGTGTAAAGGGTGAGTAGAAAGCTGTGTAAAGGGTGAGTAGAAAGCTGTGTAAAGGGTGAGTAGATATCTGTGGAAAGCTGCTTCCCCCCGGAAGGGATTACTGACAACCAGCCCATGCAGAAGCTGTGCTCGGGCAGCAGCAGCTGAGAGGGGAAATTCGGGGGGAGGGACAGGAGGAACCAGGTGAGCCCAGCTGCAGAGATGGGCCAAGAGCCTCTAAAAGGGATGGGTGGAGAGGGGAGGACGCCTAAAGGTCAGGAGCAAGGGCCTGTAGGGGCAGTGACACGCACGGAAATCCCTTTCCTCTAGGTCAGAACCTTGTGCATTCATTGATTTTAAGCAAAGAATATTTTGCTGCGTGAGTGGGGCTGAAAATACTATCCAGTATTTACATAACTTCTGGCAAAAGAAAAGTACATAAAATAATCTGGATTTTGTTGCGATATTAGCGTGTTATAATTCTGGTTTTTAGTTTCTGGTATTGCCTACATCACCTTTAAGTGGCCTGTGTGAGGATAAAGAAGGGGTTGATAGTGAAAAGCAGGGAAGAAATTAAGAGGGATTGGAAAGCTTATCAAATTTTGTTTAAAATATTACTCTTTCAGTTTATTTGGCTGAAAATAAAGAACTTGGAGAGAAATGAAAACAAGATTTTACCATAGAAGAGCAGAGCCAATGAAGAATATCAGCTCATTCTAGCTGCTATTTTTCTCTTACATGTGAAATGCTGATTAATATTTGTGACATAGTTTGGAGTGTAATTGGGAGACTCTTACAAAAATACTTACATGTAATTATTTTTATTAAAATAAAAAGTAAAGTAGCAACTACAGAAGTTTTTTCGAGATTTGTGCAACTCTGAGGAAACTGGTGGAACAGGTAATGGCTCAGTTTCCCCTGCTTGGTGCAGACTGGGTGAAATCAATCCCTCGGAGTGCCATGGGATTTAAATCTGGTTTTTTAAAGCTTGTTTTCTCTTTTTTTGACAGAACTACAACCCGTGCTTTTAAAAATAAACAGCTCTCAGCTTTCCTTCGAAACTTTCTCTCGTGTTTCTGGAGTGTCGGAACCGCGGGCGCTCGCGGTGCCTTTGATCCCTGCCCAGGTGCGGGGACTTTTGGGAGCTCCCCTCCCTGCTGGAGCTCCGGGACCGGGTCCCGGCGGCTCCCGGGCGCGGAGAGGAGCAGGAGCCGCGGGATGCGCACAGGGACACGCGGAGAGGAGCAGGAGCCGCGGGATGCGCACAGGGACACGCGGAGAGGGGCAGGAGCCGCGGGATGGGCACAGGGACACGCGGAGAGGGGCAGGAGCCGCGGGATGGGCACAGGGACACGCGGAGAGGGGCAGGAGCCGCGGGATGCGCACAGGGACACGCGGAGAGGGGCAGGAGCCGCGGGATGGGCACAGGGACACGCGGAGCCCGGGATGGGACGGGGCCGGAGGAGGGAGCGTGACATCAGCCGGGCCCGCTCCCCCTCCCCGCCCCGAGGCACCGCGGCTGCGGGCGTGAGCGGGACGGGCCGGGGCTTCGCGGCCCTTTCCGGCCCATTGCAGCTCCTCTCGGCTCTCTGCAGCTCCTTTCGGAGGGCAGAGGGAGCTTTCCGCCCGGGGTGCTATAAGGAAGTGCCTTTCCCTGCCAGCACAAGCACAGCTGCCTCCAGACCTCCGACAGCGGGAAGGGACCGCAAGGAAAGCGCAGCCACGGGGAGAAAGTTGCAAACGAGATCTTTTCTTTTTGGCACAGGTTGTAGCAGAAGGGTTTGACTTCTTTCCACGGAACAGCACAACCTCGGGGTCTGATGCGCTTTCTTTGAGTTTTCCACCAGTCATGGTTATTTATTCAGAGTTAAACGAAGATATCGAAGGGTGAAGCAAGAAAATACTACTTGAAGGGTCTGGAAGGGCGTTTTGCCATCACTGAAGGATTGGACTTTTTGAATCTGCATGGAAAATGTCCTTTCTAATACCAAAAGTAGCAACGGAAAACTTATGATTGAAAACTTAAAAGAATTTGATTTCAACTGTACTTTTAAGTAGACCATGGAGAGTTTATTATCTCTACTCTGTTATCATTATTCTTTGCTGATTTTGTTCCAGCAAAAATACCAGGTAATGTTCTGAATGTGGTCAGTTTTGAGATATGCTTGGATTCCTCTTAGCAAGTTTTGCCTCCCTGTGTCTCACTGTGAAATGTTTTATGTGCAGGTGTACGGAAACTATTCCCAGCTACCCAAACACCCAGGTAAGGAATGCTCTATTTCCACTGTATGACAATGTGCTTAAATATTTATTTGCTTTTTTGCAGTTGTATTTTAGTTCCTCAGTAGCCCCGAAGAAAGTGAGCCCATGTTCGAATGTCAGCTCTGTATTAAAAATTAATAGTCCAAACTATCAGACTGTCCCAGTCATTTTAAATTCAGTACCCTGCCCACTAAATATCCCGAACAGAAATACATTCGGAGAGTAATGGCTTGTATTTGAGATGTGGGAAAGCCCTATATACACTTGTTTATCATTACTTTCCTTGAGTGTAAGTTTCTGAATCAGATCTCTGCACAGACTTTCTTTTTTCCCCTCAATGTTCAGCATTTTCGATTCGATGATTTTCAGTTGGATTTGCCAGCTTGTACACTTTGCAGTGCTCTGGCGGGGCTTCAAGTCCTCTACCCTCCTCCCAGCCTTCACACTTCAGCTTAAATCAGTTACAGAGAGGATTAAGGATTTCTCATCTGTTTTTAATGTAAAAAAAAAGTCACTCACAGCTTGTAAGGGTCTGTGTGTGTAACTGCAGAATTTTCCTTTTTATATAAATAGTTTACCCTCAAGCCTCATGGTGGTGTACAAGCACAATTTTACTGCTTTACCAATTCATGCATTGCTTTGTGCACTTCAGCTTTAACCATATGTAATTATTTTCAAGTTAAACGCAGAGCGATGGGGAAAGGCCTCGTCTGGCACAGGAGCAGCTTCAGCCTGATTCATTTCTTTTGCTCCACCTTTGCTCAAAACCAAGAAAAAGAGTCCTGTTTCCTGAAAATGAGGGTCTCTGGCTTCTGGCTGGTGGAACAAAAGGGGGAAAACCCTCCTGCAATAAAAGGGAGAATTCCACAGCACTGGTTTTGCAGTGCAGGGTGTGTGGAGGCATCGCTGCAGGTGATGCTGGCTGGGTTTGAGCCAGGCTGGAGCAAGCCCTGGGATTTTGTTCGGAACAGGGTAGGTGCCTGTGGAAAGGATTTTGCATTCCAGGCAACAGGTATTTGTTTCCAGAGGTCTTCCCAGGGCTGTTTGGCTGGAGTGGGGTAAGAGCTCCAGAAGTGGAGCTGGGAAAGCCCCCAGAGCAGCGAGGCTCTGGGCAGTTTCCTTTGCTCTGTATTTCCCTTCCCGGTTTTTGGGTCCCTTTTCCTGGCTTTTAAACGTAAGCTCCCTGGAATACTGCTCCTCCTCCCGAGTCTGGTGCCAGCCATGGCCATGGCAATGCCTCTGTGTGATGCTGCTGCTGCCAAAACACTTGTGCCATGCTGTGACACGTTGTTTTGGCACCAGGAAATTTCCTCCCAGGAGTTTTCCTTTCTCTTTTTCTCAAATTTTTCCCATGATTTTTTTCCTACCGCCTCTTTTAACTTAAATCCTTTCTTTTGCCCCCGTACGAAGGGGAGATGCTGAGGGGAGCATGAGGAATTTGCTTACCAGCACGGTGTGAAAGAGCAGGCACGTCCCGTGCTCTGCACGAGGGAGCTGGGGTCTGATGGATGTTGGATATTAGCACAGGTAGTCTGTGTGGGTGCTCTTAATACCTCAGAAATTGATAATTTCCATTCCTTTTACAGCAGTCTGAACACGTTCTTTGAAGGTAGAACACAGCACAAACCCAGATTTAGCTTATGTAAATGCAGAAACCCTTTCCCCGTACCCCATTTCCTCAGTGTTGTGTGGCGTGCTCAGCTTGGTTGAGTTTGAGTTGCCTGGAATTCTCAGATTATGTTCTGTGTGTGCTCGTGAGGGTCACTGTTCCCGGGGCTGGCAGTGTTCCATCCTTTCAGCGGCAGCTGTGCCCTTCTCTGCCTCCCAAGCAGTCGGAGGAGATGGATCACCACAGAACCCCACCCATTCCCATGGGACACCCCCATCTCATCTGTCCGTGCTCGTGTTCCCTCCTTGAGGGAAAACCTCTATGACAACTGCAAACATTTAGTTAGGGGGGCTAATAATAGATCCTGAATTAATGAGTTGGGTTATGAATCATTTGTTAGATATCTCTGCTGTAGCTGACTTTGGAACAAGTCTGAGTAGTTCTTGTGTCCTCACAAGGCGCAGAACTTTGAGTTGTGTTTCCTCAGATCTGCAAGTGCTTGTTGTGAAGTTTAGCAATTTTATCAACTTTGCACTCTAAATAAAAAACATCAGTCTTAGGGTCCCATCTGTGTCACACCTCAGAAAGCACCACCACGAGGGTGGAGGCCACCAAACTGCTCTCCAGGGCGGGCATCAGGCACTCTGAGGATGAAAGTAAAATCTTGCACCTTCATATCTATGATACAAAAATCTGATGTGTGTCCTGGACATTAAAATGACAGAGCAAGTATCAAACAGGCAAAGAGTTTTGATCTCAAAAGTGAAGAAAGGTGTGGGATAAACTGCAGGAGTCAAAGGACACTGCTGGTGACTTGGGTTAATTTGCACATCAGGTGTGGGAAGGTTCTGTACCGTGTTTGACAGCTGAAATGGGGTTCAACAAACTTCTCTGTCAGCCTCACCCCTCAGTCTCTTGAAAGATTGCTTGGGAATGAAGAATGATGGTGTGGCAGAGAACAACAGATAGGGGGTAACAGAAACCCTTGCTCTCTTTGTCCCTGGCATCCTTTGCATTACCTCTGGAGGAAGAAGGAGCAGCAATATTTGCTGGAGAGGCTGAACATTCCCTCGTGCATTCCCATCCCAGTGCTTTGGGCTGTCCACCAGGTGCTGGAAATCTCAGCAAAACCTTGGAATTACTCCTGAATGGCTCCTCAGCTGTTACTGCAGTGGGTGCTGCCAGGTACACCAGCAGAGGTTTAGTCAGAGATTGTTCCACGTGTTAAGTACAATCAAAATGAAAATCAGTTGGGATTTAAACAGAGGTTTTCTGCAGTGCCTAATCAGTTACACGGCTTTCATCTCCTCTGCTGCTTTGATTTATGATCCCACTTTTGCGCCACACTTGATTTACATAAAATATTTTGGTTTACTTAACCTTTTGACCTCTTTTATGGTTATTTTCTGTGGAGACTTGTTATGCACCTGGTTGGTCCTTTATTTAATAATCTTTTAACCTGTGTTTCTTGAAAGGGTTCAAAGTCCTGGCGTCAGCTTCCCATTACTGGCCATTGGAAGATGTGGATGGAATTCATGAGTTTCGGGATACAAATGGAGGTAGACAAAGCATTCCTTGACTGGCAATAGCACAGCAACCTGTGGCTGTCTGTAATTAGAAGGGGGGCAGGAGAAAAGCGAGGGGTTAACTTTTGTAGCTCAGAGGTTGAGATTTTTTTCCCAGTTAATGTTTTTGCAGTGCTCCGGCATCCAAATGATGTTGTATTTGTGAGCTGATTTTTATGGCGTATTCTCCGAGGTTTTATGGGCTGTCTGCGCGTTGTTGGGGTTCTAAAGAGAAAAGCTTTATGATCCAAGGAGTCATTGAAATCACGTTGTTTTTGGCTGGTTTGGTACATGGCAGCGTGCTCTAGGACACGCCGTGTCTGAGACCTTGGGCTCTGCAGCGGGGAAATGTCTCCTCCCTTTTGGTTTTGGAAGGAGTTAAATGCCCGAGCTCCTCCTGCACGCTTTGAACACTGCATGCAGTGTCTATAGATACAAAGGAAAGGGTAAGCTCTCCTCTGGGTACCTCTCATTCATTTCTATCTGCCCTCGGGTATTTCCTCAAGAGCAGGATTGCAGCATTGGTTCATATTCATTCAATTCTTTTTCCAGCTGGGCAGAAACCTCAGGAGAGGTTTGCTGAGGCCAAGCTCTCACTCCTGTGCAAGGGTCAGGGCTATTCATTGCAAAAATGGCAATATCAGTCTCGGGTCCTAAGTGGGGAAAAAGATCCATAAATATCTGAATCCTTTCATTGTAGAGGCGGTCAAGTATTTTAAGCCCAGACTTTGACCAGAAATGCATCAGGGCCATGTTCTGCTTCCATTAAAGCTGATGGCAGCATTCCTACTGACTTCAATGGAATAATAACTTGGCTTACAAAAGTTGCCACATAAGTTCTCTAGAGGTGTGTTAATGCAGTTTTCTGACGCTGGACTCACAGGGTTTCAGAAAGGGTGAAGTGCTCCATATCCAAACCAACTGGTTTGGTGACCATGTTACAACAAAGTTGTTTTGAAACTGCTTGAAAATGATATACATAAAATATAGCTGTTGGAAAAGGACAATTGATGTTAGATTGTTTTTCAAATTTTGTTAAGTTACATTATTTCACCAAAATTCAGAAATATTTTTGGTATCTTGGAAGAGATAAAGCAGAACAGATGAAGTTCCTGGTCTTACAAACCTTCACTCACAGGGACGGGAGTGGCTCTCCAGAGCAATCTCTTTTGACTCCTATTATGACGTGGTGTTAAAGAACTGATAAATGAGCCAGCTGCATGACTTTGCTGCAAAAATTTGTAGGACTTTGTCTTACAATTATTTGTAGGGGTTGCCAGTAGCCAGAGGTCCTCATCTGTGCAGTGCAGTTCTGACACTGCTCAGTTCTCTCTCTGGTGTTGCACTGGACAGCTCAAATCCCTCTCAGCTGCTTATATTGTGTCTTACAAGGCACAGAGATTATTTCAGCTGCCTCCAGCAGAGGTTTTATGTATCTCTGATATTTGACTTTGATGTGCAAGAAGAGTTTTCTTTATTGTTGTAATCAACTGCAGGTGCCAATTTGCTTGGTTTTGATTCCATTCTGATTACACAACTCTTCTGTTTATTGCAGAGCCTTTCTTGTTTTTCCACTCATATCATGCAATTATTTTCATTCCATGTTTCTCCTCTTAAATCCTTGAAGCACCATAATCTGTCCGTCACGTTAATCCATTTTACTTGTTGAAGTCATTGTGTGTGCAGCCAGGTTTATATCTCTCAAAGCATTCGTGTTGTGGGACTGTGTCAGCAAATTCATGGTTTGGGTGTCTCAGCACTGGAAGCAATTGAAGGGAAACAATCAGCTCAAAGTGCAGCAAATAAAAAGGAAGTGGCCATACTCAGGTTTTTCATCTGACCTCTTGTTTTCCATGCATTTTTATCTTGGGGTTTTTCTGTGTATTTTTCTTTTCCTAAGAGCATTTGTCTTTTTGTTCTGTGAGCTCAGTTGGTCTAAATCCCAAATCAATGTCTCTCCATCTACTTTCATGGGCTTTTCATCAAGCTTTATTTGCCTGCCCTGGGTAAACAATTACAGCAGGCAAGATACTGTTAAATTTTCAAAATCAGAAAAGAAAATTAGAGGATAAAACTTTATTGTCAGATATAAAAAAAAGTTGGGGGTTTTCTTATATTTGGATGGCGTTTTTTGTATTTTAATTTGTGCCCGTTGCTGTTATCTGCTCACTGGGTGCAGATAAGGAGAGCCTGGCGCTATCCTTGCATCTCCAGCTGAGCATTTTCACACGTTGGGAAGACCCTGAGCCCTCAGGGGTGCAGGGTGAGCAGTCCCAGCCCTCTCAGCCCGGCCCTGCTCCAGCATGTCCACCTCTCTCTCCTCCTGGGCAGCCCAGAGCTGCACACGGGGCTCGAGCTGCCGGAACTTGGGCACCCTGTGGTGATTTTTACTCCACCTTCACTGTTCCTGCCAGCAGGAACAGATTTCAGAGCCCTTCATCCCCAGCTGGATTTTTTAGAGTTTTTTCCTCTCGGTACCTGTGAAGGAAAGGTTGCTGCAGTGATGCTGCATTTCCTGTGCAGGTGCAGCCGGACGCTCCCGGCTCCTCGGGAGAAGGGCTCCTGGGGTGACTTTAAAGGCCACTCACCAAGGAATC
This sequence comes from Machaerirhynchus nigripectus, assembly GCA_013397975.1. Lineage (NCBI taxonomy): Eukaryota > Metazoa > Chordata > Aves > Passeriformes > Dicruridae > Machaerirhynchus > Machaerirhynchus nigripectus. The sequence continues at coordinate 429,336 of VZRQ01007964.1, read as the reverse complement.
TGTGATTTGTGCTGTGCTGAGAGATATGAACTGGCTGATTCATTACTGATTATGTTTATTCATTGTTTTGCTTATTTGCTTATTTTCTTTTGTTGTTCCACCCAGCTCTAAGAATCCACAACTTCACTGTGCTTCCTTCCCATAACTCTACCTTTGTATATACCAATGACTCTGCCTACTCTAACTTCTCTGCAACTGTAGGTGAGGATTTACTCATTTTTTTGTTCTGCATTTGTTCTTGTCACACGGGATTCAGAGCTAACTCCGAGTTTTGGTTCAGGTGGTCGTGAGGCAAATTCTGTTTATTGTTGTTGTTCTGTCACACTTCACTGGAATTGCACCCCTGCAGTGTCACCTGGAACGCTGGCAGAGGCATCCCCACCCAAATCCCGTGGGAGGATGGGCCCCAGGGGTCCTCCAAAACCTAAAGGATTTCTGTTAGGCTTAAAAGAAACAGAGATGACATTTCAGAGGAACACGTGAGAATAAACAGATTAATTTTTTCTTGTCTTTCAAGGCTAAAATGGAAAAGAAGCCCTCTGTTTCACACTGTTTCATAATAGTTTTTAGAGGACACATTAAGAAAGACAAATGCAAGCAAATTTGCAAAGCCTGGAAGTGAGATCTTGTCAGCCATGACAACTTTGGTTAACGTGATGTTTTATTTTGTTTGGGGTTTTTTTAATGAGAAGTGAAATCTGTATCTATATGTCCTTCTATTATTTTTTTTTAATATGAGCGCACCAGGGGATCAAAGGAAGAACAGAAAATGACAATTCACCAGGCAGAAACCTGACAGACTGGAAAGCAGTGGCAGCTGCAGCAGCTTAGGGTCCCTTAGCTCCAGTCACTTGCATTTGTGCTGCGTGGGTGCAACTGAAACGGGACCTCGGGCCCCCTTTGCACTCAGATATTAACTCACCTCGAGCTCCTGGGAAATCTGACCTAAGGAGAAGGATGGGAATGGTAAAACTGTCATTTGGGCTGCTCAGATTGTAAGAATTTTATATTGGGATACTAAAGCCACTGTTTTTTTACTCTCTAACAATGAAAGTACGCTGGCAAATGGCAACTCTATTAATGATGAACTTCAAATGACCCTAATTCCTTTCAGTCTTCTCTTATCTGCTTTATAGCCCATTTGCATGGTTCTCACATAATAAAATATGTTCAATGTGAGCATTATAAAGAGTGACACCGATGGCAAAGGAAATGCCATGGAAACAGAAATGCATTACCTTGTGGGAATTTTTCTGGGCAGATGAATTTATAATTCAAGTGCCTTGAGAAGAACTTAGAAATGCTTGATTTATTCCATAGTACACACTCAGATTTTTAAAATAAACTAAATTTTATCTGTCAGAGGCAATTGATGGTTTCTTCCTCAAAAGGAGGGGAAGATACCTGAAAATTGATATTTAAATAAGGGTTTGGAATGAACTAAGAGAATATTGACACTTGCATTCACTGCATTCATTCGGAAAAGGCAAATGTATTCTCACTGCTGGAGTTCCCTCGGAGCAGCTCTTCTCTTCACGTTTTTCCATAAGAAATTGTGAAAAAGGGTCTTAAAGCAGAGGTTCTGAATCCTGAGTGCTTGCAGCGATGCCAGACAGCGGCGGTGAGGGGAGGGCGCGCCCGGAGCAGCTCTGCCTGCTCAGAGGAGCAGCTCAATATTCGGTGTTTGGCTCAGTGCTGGTGTTTGAGCACAGCAGAACCCTTTGGTTGTGAATTTCCACTGCGAGCTCCTGCTGTGCTCATGGCTAAAATCAGCCAGGACAAACGAGAACAACTTCCCATCATCACCTGCCAGCTGCACTCTCAGGCCTCGGGCAGGTTCCTGTCCTAAACAAGCACCAGATTTTTTGGTGCTGGGAGGATTCCTGTGCTCTAGCTGGTAGGAGACGACTCAACAGCGCTTTTCTTCGGGAGGGAACACACGAAAATCACAAGAAAATTGTCATTATCCACGTTAGACAAAGAAATTGCCTTTCCAAGTGCCAGGGATACCACAGCAAAGGATGCCTGAAAAGGATAAAGATTTCTGTCTTGCGTGTGCCTTGTCAAGTAAATGTCATTGAGTCAGTTTTTAGTGAAAAGTGGGGTTTGATCACTAACTTGCCCTTCCAAAAAATGAAAAAACCCCAACTGTTTTGTTACATTTCAACTGGTTAAAGAATTTCTTTACTAGCTCAGCCTCACACTAAGACACCTCTAGGAAGTGTCTGGCATTCAGAACTCTGGAAAGCAGAAAGTTCACTCAGATTAATTTAAAATAATCATTTTTGGGTGTATGGGTTCTGTCAGCAGCCTTAGTTAACCACAGAGCTGAGCAGGTTTGAGTGTAACGTTTGCAAACTTGAAATAAGAGAGATCTCTGTGTGGTCTTTGGGAAACAACAACAAACCACTGACAAATAACAACAAACACAAAGAAACGGAACAAACTGAAACAAAACCTACCAAAAAGGAAACAAAACACAAAAAATAACAAAAGCACAGAGTTGGAACAAGATAAACATCTGAGCTATAGGAGTGTGTTAAACTCGTGTTTCCAGGAAGTTTTCCTTAATGTGAATGCTGAACTGTGTTTTGCTTTTGCTTTAGATATTGTAGAAGGAATGGTGAACAAAGGGATTTACGTCACTGAAAAGAAGGGAGTCACCTTTCTCTTCTTTGGGAGCTATCGAAATTCTTGCATCAGTAATCCAGAGGCCTGTGGGCCTGAAGGTGAGCAAACTCAGTAATTATTATTGACTTCTCTTTTGCTGCCAAATTATGTTATTCAATAATCATTGTTTCTTTCCTCCTTGGAATGAAATCCAAAGATCTTGCTTGACACTTTATTGACTTTTAAAAGAGTTGAGGGTTGATTGCTGAAAATTTAGTCTTTTCTAACTGCAATTTAAATTAAAACTGATCACCAACTACTCAGATTCAGTGTGGTCTCCTAGCAGGAATGGGCTGGGGGTTTTTAGGTTTATCTCTAGAGATAAGAAAATTTTTAGGTCTCTGGTGTTATGGAATCCATTTGTCTTCATGGCTGCTTAAATCTCCTGATTCTGTTTCTCTTCCCTTTCCCTTGGGTTAGGATGACAAAATGCCAGGTTTGACAGGTGTTGATTGCAAAGGAAGATTAAAACTCTGGGTGACATTGCAAACAAGCATCTGCCCGGTCACTGACTCAGGGCAGTCACTAGGGATTTAACATTCCATGGAAATGGAAGGTTCCGGAGGAAATGGTGGCTTTCTGTGAGCTCCAGCAGTCCCTGAGCTCCAGCAGCATTGCTAGTATTGAATTTTCCTGCTTCCACTGATTTAGGCTGTCCTTCAGAGGGCTGGCATGGCTTGGAACAGGATGGTTTGTTTGAGCTGCTGCTGAGCTCTGGCAGCGGGCAGGAGGCACCTGGAGAGCAGCTGGTACACGGCTGGTGCCCAGAGTGTTAGGGGAGGGGACCCAGCATCCTGCTGCAGGAGTGTTTGTGGTACCTGCTGCCTCTTCTCGTACTTCTTTTCATGCCACTGGGAAACGAAAATCATCAGGAAGTCACATTCTTTCAACATCTCTGGTGGAACGTAACAATCAGAATAAATTATTTTTATAGTACCAGAGCAATTCCAGTATCTCACAAACGAGAACGTCAAAGGCATAAAACACTGAAATGTTCAGTAGGTAAAATGTGAGGAGAGGAAATCACATAAACAATAAATACTAAGTCACTGTACCGGGTATTAATAAAAAAAAAAAGGCAAAAAGCCAACACCTTTTTGTCTAAAGAATGTGTTTGTGTTTTTGTCAAATCAAGTGCACCTGTGGCAAGGGGAAGGTGTAATTTTATCCCAGCTGCTGTTGCTTAAGCAGCCCTGGATGTGTTTGTTGTGTTTGTGTGAAGCCTGTGTCAAGCACACTCAACCAGGGAACGCCTCCTGAAAGGGTGCTGAGATCTTTCCAGATGAAATACAATAACCCATGGAACAAAAATCCTGGTGTTTCTTCTAAGGCTGAGTTTCGTAACATTTCAGGACCATTATTTTTCCTTGAGAAAACAAATTCTCCTTGCTTCTGAAATGTTGAAACGTTCTTCCCCCGCTCTGCTCCTTCTCAAGCAGTCCCTAAACAATGGTTTTCTGTAAGCACTTTTGGGCTCATTCAAGTGGCATTTTCAGTCAAAAGAAACATTTGTGAAAGATGCAAGAGAATGTTCTCTGTTCGTTGGTTTGAGCTCGTTCAGAGAAGCTGCGTGTAGTCAACGTGTGTGAAGCTGAAATAAAAACATAATTAAAAAAGCATCCCTATAAAAAGTAGAAGATGTTTGTTTATTGTGCCTTTAATTTTTTCATCTTTAGTTTCAGAATTTCCTGATCCAAAGTACATGTAAGGACTGAGTTCCAGTTTTCTTGGGGCTACAGGGTGCTACAATAGGAAAACCAAGGGAGAGATGTTTATTTGGTTTAAACTGTCCGAGCATTGTTGATTTTAAAAATGCTGGCCCGGTTTATGCCAGCAGATGATCTGTCCTCCAAAGCATTTCCACTGTCTGTATCCTACATATTGGAAATTTTTAATTGCAGTCACTTTTTTCACTAAAGTCTCCTCTCCCTTGCTTTCATCAGGAGTAACCTTTTCCTTTTTCTGGAAGACTCAAGACCAGCAGGCGAAACTTCTCCCTGCCTCTGGTGGGCGAGTAATTTCCAGTGGTTTCAAAATCTGTTCAAACGAAGGCGAAGGCTCCGTGGAATTTTACACCCGTGGGAATGCAATGATGAAGTGGAAAGCAAGCTTTAGTCCACCAGGTAAAGTTTGTGTATTTAAAAAAAAAGGGACTTTCTTTGGTGCATTTTTCTTTATTGTTGCAGACAGAGGGAGTGAGAAGGGCACAGCTTCAGGGGAGAGAAGTGGGTGTATAAAAATAGCTGCAGACCTCTGTGCTCAAGCATTCTCTTGGTGTGGGGAGGGAGGGAGAAAGTGCCAACTGAAAAGCAGAGGTCTGGTGTTGTATTATAGAACATTTGCCAGTCACCAGCAGCCCCTGGATGCAGCTTCCAGCTGCTGCTGGAGCGGAGTCCTTGCTGACACCGGGAGATCCACGCGTGTTTAGATGGGAAGAAGAGCAAAGAATGCAGATTAATCCCTGACAGCTCCCAGCACACTCTGAAGCTGGTGGGCTGTCCTCTGCTGCCTGCTAAATGAAGGCTTTATTTGGTAACTCTCTGACTGGCTGTTTGGTGCTTTCGTAACTCTGTTTTCTGGGGAGTGCCAGGTTTTCTATGCCAAGCCATAGCATTAATAAACATTTTGGTATATCACACATCTCACTGCTTCCATCTGAACTGGGTGTTGTTGGGAGCAGTGAGATCTACTGACCGGAACAAATTCTGGTCTTCTAGTAAAGTTAATAGCACACAATAAATATTTTCTTGCCCTAATTCGACTGCCTATACGTTGTTAAAATACAACTCATGGCAGCAGTTTTCTAAAGCTTAATGAATCAGTTCAGAAATCTTATTTTAAGGGAAAAGCTGCTAAATGGCCAGAAAAACTCACATGTTTGTGGGTCATCCAATCCAACTGAAAATTAATATTATGTTTCCTGCCTCTCAAGCATAACAAAGGAACTTTTGAATGACAACTTTTGAGTAGTTTATTTGCTTGTTCTCCAGCTCTTGCAGTCTTTGTGCCGCTCTTGCTGAGCTCAGTTTTGAGGCAGTATTGAAGAGACCTCAAATCTTGGCCAATAACACTCAGCAGGTGTAATTTATGGAGCTGCAGGGAGCCCAGGTTCTGACAAAAGCTGACGGGCATCCTGCCAAGGCATGGGCTTCCCCAGGGGCATAAAGATTAATGTGCGTGGGATCAGCGTTCCATAATTCACTCGGAGCACTTCCCAAGCAGCTCCACAGCGCTGCTCAGGTCAGCAAAACCACGTCCAGCAGGGAAGGCTCCGAAGGGAACCGAGCCAAGGATTTTGCTGTGACTTTTAATGTTCTGCAGGTCCTTACTGGACTCATATCCTGTTTACCTGGAAGTCCAGAGAAGGACTGAAGGTGTACGTCAACGGAACCCTGAACACCACGGATCCCGACGGGAAGGTTTTCTACGACTACGGAGACGCCAGCGCCAACCTGCTGGCGGGGACGGAGCGGGGTCAGAGCAAGCGCTACGTGAACGGGGCCTTTGACGAGTTCATCATCTGGGAAAGGGCCCTGACCCCCCGCGAGGTCCAGCAGTACTTCACGGCTGCCGTCGGTGAGTAGGAGCACGGGCACCGCTCTGCAGGCGTGCAGGGTGCAGGGCCTGGGTGTGTTTCACACCTCTCTGCCAGCAGACAGAGCTTGCAGAGGCAGAAAAGGTCAGGGGTGAGTGCCACTGAAGCACTCAGCTGTCCTTGCATGTGCAGCCCTCTTTCCCTGGGTTCCAGCTCCTTACCTGCAGCCATAAAGACTTAGTGGCTCACGTTTGCTTGTGAACCAAAAAGAAAGAGATCAGCTGGAATGTAACAAAACTTCTGATGCGTGCCTGGACATGAGAATGTTTGTGTTTGTGACTTCCAGGTTTGTTTACACCAATCAAATGTGTACAAAATGTATTTTAAGAACAATTAAAGTGTAAACTAGTTTATGTACAATTGAAGTCAGTGAAATAGAAAACCCTCCACCTATGGGTATATAATAAAGTAATTATTTGATTTGCCACAAAAATTGTAGGAGTTTTACTTAAGTTTTTTATATTAAACACTTTTTATTTTAAAAATGATTCCTATGAAAGCCTTCAAAACTTCTGATTGGGAGAATATTCATTTGGTAGTCGTTTGATACAGGAGATAGCTTTAAAATCATTAAAAAGTTTATAATGCCCTGGTCATGGTGGAAAAAATGCTTTTGTATTTGTCTGCTGTATCTTTCACAACAGTCGAGGGTTACTATAACACTGTCCAGGCCGAAGCTGCCATTAATCCCACTCTTTGATGAATGTACTGAGGAAGAATGTTGTGTTGCTAAACTCGAGAGCAGCAGATTTTCAAACTGCCCCGATTCATCAATAAGTGTGTCCCGTTCCACTGTCAGGGAAGTGTGGCCTAAATAAATACAGAGAGGACTCTTCCTTTTAACCCCCTGCGTTCTTGGGGACTCCCAGCACTCACCCTCCGCTCCCTCCACCCCCATCTCCCCTCTGACACATCAGGGCATCGTGGAAGGCCCTTTCCACTGGAGCAAATCCTGGTCAGGGCTTCAGTTTCCACTCCTTTCCTCTACTTTGGTTTGGAAAGGTCTCAGAATCTCTGACTGCTGGACATTAATGTTCATGGCTCCCTTCTGAAGCCCTGCAGAAAGTGTTGGACCCTCCAGTTCTGCTGAGGTCTGAATTTTTTAAGAGTTGTACAGATTTTTTCCTGCATCCCACCTTTAATCCCTGCAGGTTTTTAGGAGGCTGCACAGCAAACTCATTGATTTATACTCTGAGATGTTCATGCCACGAGCTTCTCTGAGTTTCCTGCAATTTGCATGGCATTAATTGTTGTCTTGATGGGGTTCTCCCTACACTCTTAGTTCACAGCTTGTTCAGCATTGTGTGGAGCTCTCAGAATGCTGTGAAAAATAAATGCAGAGCCTCTTAACTGAAAGTGAAGCTTGATGTGTATTTTCAAGGGGCTTGGGAATTAAAGTGTAAAGGGATGCCAGGTATATATTTTTTAAATTAGTCAGAAGAATTCCAAGCCAACATTATTTTAATGTGATCAGGTGTTTTGGAGCACTTGAGAAATGAGGAAATTAAATCTTTGGTTTTTCTCTTCAAAGACTGATCAGATTTTATAAAATTTCCTACTTAATGTATGAAGTTAGAATGTTCTCAGGGGAAGCAATGGGTATTACAACAGTAATCAGCGTAGTAAAGAAAGGTTATTATATCTATTTATTGATTTTGGAGGATTTATATCAGGGTTGAAGCAGGGTGATGTGCTTTGACATAAGAAACTTAATAGGCCAGAATGTTTTTTAATTGAATGAATAATCACGGTCCTTTTGGATCTGTGGGAGAAATGTGTCCTGTATATGCAGCTAACTTTGGACTGCACTGAAATCCCACACTCCTGGCAAATAATAACTCTTGGGAAGATGTAGATCAGAAGAAAATTTTAATTCTCTACTGCAAATGACTAATAAATCCCTTTGCACAGAAAGGAATCAATATTTTCAAAATGGAGCAACTGGAAGCCGTCCAGAATCAAGTTTATTCTTTCTGTCTTGACAAATCATTTATGACGTGCTCACATGGTGATTTTCAGTGGATGCAGGGCGAGTGGGGGACATTCATTAGCAAAGCCTGGCTGATTAAGAGCAGCCTCTCTGTGCTCGGTGTCAGCCTGAGACACCTCAAAGAGACGATTTCTGTAACACCTCAAGCAGCAAATCTGTTGCTCTCAGAACTGATTCAGCCTGAAGTGCCAATATATAGATATAAAATATGTATCTGATATAAAATATCGAGCTCTGTTAACACTCCCATTTGTGTTTGTGTTTCCCCAGGTGTGCAAGTTTTGCTTTCTTCAACGCTGCCGTGGTCTCTGCTGACAACCACTGCAAACCCCGCGGTAGGACAGTGCTCTGAGCTCCTTCTTCACCTCAGAGCGTGTGCAGTGCCCAGCTGCCGACCCTCCTCCCTCCCTCTCCTCCCTCCCTCCTGTCCCTGGCACCTGCTGAGCCCCCAGCTCCCTGCTGGGGCCCAGCCCTGCCGCTGGTCCCCCCGGGGTGACCTGTGCCGGGCCGTGTCTCTGCTGCAGCTCCCCACCAACGCCTACCAGCCCATCATCGCTGACCTGGGCCGGCAGAGGGGCAGCTCCCGCTCCCCCAGCGCCGTGCTGGGCTACCTGCACAACGTGTCCTTCAGCTTGCCCGACCAAGCCCTGTCACAAAACACTGCCCTGAGCCTGACTGAGGTAAGTGTGGGGACCCAGGTGACGCTGACGTTGCTCCAGAACCCAGAATATCGAAGGCAGCTCTGAAAGGTTTTGCTCAGTGCAGAAAATACCCATGAAAAAAGCAGTGGCTGCTTTGGGGAGCAGCAGAAGTTCAGTGGCAACCAGAGAAAATAGCTGAAAGGTCTCACTAGTCCTTGAAGGTATTAGTTAATGCCTTTGGACCCCTTACTCCAAGGAAGATGTTGAGGGGCTGGATGTCTTCTCCCAAATAACAAGAAGAAATGTCCTCAAGTGGTGCCAGGGGAGACTTAAATTGGATCTTAGGGAAAAATTCTTCCCTGAAAGAGTTGTCAAGCACTGGAAGAGCCTGCCCAGGGAAGTGGTGGAGTCACTATCCCTGGAAATATTTAAAGGACATGTAGATGTGGCACCTGAGGACACGGTTTAGTGGTGGCCTTGGCAGTGCTGGATTAATGGTTGGACTTGGTGGTCTTAAAGGTCTTTCCCAACCTAAACAATTCTGTGATCTTACAGATTATAACTACCTGGAATCACGACCACACATCAAGAATAATCATTTAGCTGAGCAGGAAACAGAGGGGAAGGAAATAATTTGATAATCTTTTTTCAGCTTCAAGAGTGTTAAATGGTGAATATGTAATTGTGGAAAACAAAAATCAGTGTTTTCCTGCAATGGCCCTGCTGATCCAAACGCAGCAGAGTTTGAAAGGTGCAGAACATACAGACACTGTAACCAGAGCAGGGAAGCAGCAGGATGGGTGTTTGCATGAGCTGATGGCAAACAGGGGTGCAGGGAGCCCTCGGAGTGTGGCTGTGCCCACCAGGCCCCAGGTAACTGCCCCCAGTGGGACTTCTGACCTTTGAGAGTCACACCTGCACTGGAGGCTCAAAAGGTTAATGGCTACTGCTGCCTGTTGGCATTTATGGCTCCTGTAGAAAGCAGGGGGCAAGTCCTGCCTCTCCTCTGACTTCTCCTGTGCAAAGTCACCCACCCTCCCTCCGTACACGCACCCTGCTCTGCCCCTCGGCGCTGGAGGGGACGCTGCGCTCGACCCCCCTGCCCACAGGTCCCGGATCTCCACTGAAATGGGTTCCTGTAACTTCTTTTATTCAAGCTACCCCACAGAGAGGAAACAGCAGGAAGGTGTTTTCTGCAGTCTGAGCCGAGAGCAAGGGGTCCTGTCCCCCTGACATAAAGTTAGCCTGCTGTAAAGTGATGGGCATCTAATTCCCTGATTTCAGCAGGCTGGGGAGCCTTTATTTCAGTAATCAGCTCTGGCCCCACAGCGATTGTTCCTTTAAGCCTGCGGGTAATTCCAGAGTGACAAGGACGCTTTACTCAGACAAAAAATATAAATAAATGCTTCTGAAAATGACAGGGACAGCAATTGAGAGTCTGTGTTAAAAGCCGAGTATTTTCAAACTCTAAAGCTTGGCTTTCACGGATCACAGTTTAATATGCAGCAAAAGCCCTTCTAAAAAGCTTTAATATGTTGTTTCCTTTGTTTCACTGAAAAATCTGTGTGGGTTCTAATTTGAAAACAGAACATCATCCTGCCAGATACCATACCTGTTTCCCACATCATTCCAGTTGCTGTTTGGTTGCTCATTCATACTGTCTGCTGCTGCTTTGTGTGCCATGAAAGTGATTTGCAGACAGAAGTGTGATTATCTTTAGCAGAGCTATTTTGGGAAGTAAATACAAGAGAGCCCTGATCATACACACCGGCTCTGTCACTCGTCTGATTGATGGCTGGGCTGCGCATTGTCTGCAGCTAATTCCCTGAAAGACAGGCACTGAGCACGCATCAGATTTCCTGGGAAGTTATCTCTGCCCTGGCTGTCGCATGCCCCGCAGCACAAGGAAATTTGATTTAAGTGATGTGCAATAAACTTTCTGATTACTGACACGCATTTGTAATGAATCGCTTCTGACAAACCTGACTTGGGTTTCGTCGTGTGGTGTCTTCCACGTTTTGCAGTGGAACTTCACTGCGTTCCTCCCCTGGAGGTATTTTAATAGAGGAGTTTAAGCAGGAGATGTGGGGTTTCTTCTTTTAATATTCAGTGCAGTTTTCTGTGCTCCCTTGTCTCCTCCTCTGTGCGTACAGCAGCAGGAAGGAGTCCCCAGCTGGGGCTGGGCTGTGCTTGGCGCTCGGACAGTGCGTGTCCCCACGCTGGAAGTGTCCGAGGCCGGGCTGAACAGGGCCTGGAGCAGCCTGGGACAGTGGAAGGTGTCCCTGCCCACAGAGCAGGGGCTGGAACGAGATGAGTTTTAGAGCCCCTTCCAATCCAAACCTTTCTATGATTCTACTGATGTTTTGTGAGTTTAGATAAAATGGGAGGCTAAGTTCACTTTAGTCTCAGTCCCAGGGTTAGCTCAGCTATGCCTTGAGAGTTACACAGTGGTGGGACTTTTAATAAAATAATTGGTACTTTGAAAAGTCCCCGTGCAGAACATGGTGAGAATGCTGAGAGGTAGAGATGAATCTGGGACTTGAATGGAAGTGGGCTTGTCATCTTAACATAAACCTGAGAAAAATCCCAGCAGAGATCTGCCTCGGATCCTCGCCAGGAGATGCAGCTGATAAATAAATAACCGAGTTTTACTTGTCTTTTAGGCATTTTTAAAAGCTATTGAAGACTTTATGTTACTGTCCAACTGGATTGATGGACCAGAGGTAAGACAAGTGGGCTTAGATTTGTGATTTACTTTGGTTGTGCAAACTCACATGGATGAGAACGGAACTGGTTGTCTCTGTTACTGTGCCTGCTGGGACTCTTTGGCACTATGACTTATTTTCTCATTTCTCACTGATGAAATACCTGCAGGGTGAATCCAGAAATTTCCTGAGTTTTTTGCTTGAATCTTAAGAAAGCACAGATTTCAGAAGAGAGAGCTTTTAAACTGAGAGAAGGAGAAGGTAAAGCACAGGGAGATCTCACTGAAGCCTAAAATGCTTTTAAGACAAAATGATGTCTAATTGATTTAAGTTCTTAGCATAAAGCCCTTGATCATCTCTGGTGTAAATGGATTTCAGATAAAATTCAGATTTCCTTTTCACTGAAACATACATTAACTCTGAGATTTTATGAATCAAGCTTCAACCTGGAGGGTTAAAGCAGCTTTTATACTGAGGAGCATTTGAATAAAGATGAAAGAAAGGCCAAACTGTAGTGTCTCGGCTTGTGTCCCAAGAGAGGTCTGATACCGATCTTTATATAGTGTCAAAAAAATCCCTCTCGGTTCCCAGCCTCATTCCCTGAATCCTGGGTTTCACTTGGAATCACTGGGTTTCACTGCCTGTCAGGCACTGGTGGGAGCAGCAGTCGCTGGGAGCTGTTCTATGGAGCGCAGCGTTCCGCGGGGTTACGCTCTGGTGGCATCGCTGTGTGCAGCGTTCTGTGCAGCGGGAGCGGCGAGGCGGTGGGGTTGGGGTTAGGGTTGGGGTTGGGCTTAGGGTTAGGGTTAGGGAGAGCCCCTCCGGGCGGGCAGGCATCCTCCGTGGCGCCTGGCGCTCCGTGCTGTGCAAGCAGCGCCCCGGCTCAGCCCCCGTGTCTCTCCCCAGGCCCCTGTGGTGTTCAGCAGCTTGATCCACACCATCGACACGGTGATGGCCCACGTGTCCCACAACCTGGACGAGAGCTCGCTGCCTCTGACCGTCGAGGGCTCCTCGTCCGTGGCAGGTGGGGCCGGGCAGAGCCGCTCCCTCCGCGCTGCCCGGGCGCCCTGAGAGCCCTGAGCGCCCTGTGCTTGCAGCCCCTCCTTCGCCAGCACCGAGCAGGAAATCAAAACTCTCCCTTTCCCTCTTCCAAACACAAAGCTGGGTTTTGTTTGTAGGGAGATGGCCGTGCAGTCAGGCTGGGAGTAACCAGCTCTGGCTGTGCCTGAGCTTCCCCGAGGTTATTTGGGGAGGAATTCCGAGTAAGGATTATGTGTGAAGAACCGAGTGACGCTGTGCTAATAAAGGGCTCATATACAGCACGTGGAAGTTTGGGTGCTACAAAACCTTAATCTTTGCAAGGGCTTTGCAGGGAACTGAAAATCATGGGAATAGTTTTGACCTTTTTGGAGAATTTTATTTTACTGGTGGTTGGCATCCTAGTACTCTAATTTCATCTGCATCTTTGGATGCTACGGGTATCAAAGGTGTTTTATCTGTTCTGTGCCTCGTGGAGAGCCCGTGTGAGGGGTGAATAACCTGGGCAGTCGCCAGGAGCATTTGTCACTGCGGGTGCTCCCTTGGGCACTGGGGCTCTCAGAGGCAGGACTGAGACCATGCCTGCAAACCCCAGGGCAAGGCATTGTCTCAGTTTTGTCTCAGCTCCTCTGTTCTGCCTGCCCTGCTGAGCTCGGTCTGCGAGCCTACGTGAAGTGATCCACGGTACATTAACTTCTGGTGCTCGTGCCACCTTCTCAGCCATAAAGCTGCCAGATATAAAAGGCAATTTTAGGCTTGGGGGATTTACCATATTTTCTGCAAACATCTGGGTTTTAAATCCAAGAGCTGCAATAGCTATTGGGGAATTCTGGTTAAACAGCCAGGTAGGCTGTAGAGGCGATTGATTTGATGATGTCTCTGTTTGGGTTATCACACAGATTACGCTGTGGTTAAAATGCATCCTCAGACCCTGAATGTGTCCCACTATCGATTCCCTTCTCGAGGACAGAGTTATATCTCCATTCCCAGTGAAGCTTTCCATGGAAAAGGTAAGGAAAAGATTAAAGAGATCCCTGTGGATTGTACTGAGTCTAAGGCAGCAGCAGTGCTCCTGTCATATTAATGAGCCATTAACGCGGTAGAGTTTTTTATTAGTTGAATTAATATTGAATAATAGAGCTGGGCAACAGAGACAAGCCATTTAATTTTGACATATTTTTACATCAGTGAAGTCATCATTTCATAACTTTTTTTTTTTAATTATTTGAACTGGTTATTCTTTAAGAAATTCTAGGATGTCAGATCAGGTATTACCTATCCCTTCATGCAAAATTGGTCTTTTGCATAAAATTAGACTATAAAATGACAGATTTAAGCAATAGCAGCTACAGGAACAGAACGAAGGTACAGACTGCACTCATGGCAAAAAGGCAGAACTCAGAAATCTATACCTATGCTAAAATTTTAAAAATCTCAGAAAGAATAATGGCTAAAATCTGCAGCTTTAGTCAAGACTCTAAAATACCAATGTTTGAAGTCAATTGTCTATGCTTTACTCAGAGACTGAAGGAACCCATTTACAAAAACATCCACCTCCATCCTCAAATCTTTGAAAATCTGACTTGCGTGCCCTAAATTCCAGCCCCCAGAATTTACTCAGCCAGAGGCCTTTCTGCAGTCGCCTCTGCTGAGGGATGGTCGGTCCCTCTTTCATAAAGTGCAAAGTTAGCTGAAAATAACCTGCAGTGAGGAATTCTCTAATAATTGCTGAACTGTCTGCCTGATTTGTGGTGACAGCTTGGTTTCTTTGCACTGGCAGGGGCTCTGGCTGGAGACTGCAAGTCCTCCCAGGTTTGAATAACTGTAATTGCAAACCAACTTGTAATGCCAAAAATAGCGTGTGAGAGGACTTTTTTCCTTTCCCACTTGTACAGTTTCTCACCATGCAGACTTTCTTGTCATGTACATTGTCATGCTTTGTATCCTGAAATGATCCAGTGCGTTGAATGTTTTACTCTTTTCCAGCTAAAGCTCACTTCAGAGCAATTTCAGCCTTCAGGCCACACTTCCACACTGCCCAGATGAGCTAAGCTAAAAAATCTGTTATTTCACCTTGAACAGCTGACACTATAAATACTTGGAACCCAGCAAAAGGGATAGCAAAAGACATCTGTGTGGCTCACTCTTAGAAAACACACATCTGTCTCCTCACTCAGATGCTGGAGAGCCCCAGATCACTGGGAATGTGGGCAGCAAACGGAGCACTGGGACTGATTGCCTGGCTGGAGTTTCACAAGCTGCCAGTTAGTGGGGGTGGTGGGGTGGCCTTGAGATCCCTGTAGCTCCCAGGGTGTCACTGCTGTGTCCTGCCACCCTTGCTAGTGCTGGGGGGTGTGTGTTACAGCTGACAGCTGATGGCTTCACCAGCTGCTTTTGGAGGTACGGGTGTGCAGGGCAGGCGTCCTTCTCTCTCACTTCTGGTGTCTGTGCTGTGCAGTACGTCCACACCTTTCCCTTGAAACAATCAGAACTCTGCTAAAGCAAAGCTGTGAAGGTCTGTGTAGGTCAGGGCTCTTGGCATGGAGCCTCAGGCCTAGGAGAGAAGCTCTCCTGGTGTGCCCTATTGCTCTGAGGAATAACCCCTGTTCCCTCTCCACAGCCTGGGTTACCATCGTGGGCCTGCTGTACCATAACATGCATTACTTCTTTCACAACATCAACCCTATGGACACCAAGTAAGTATCCTGGAGCTCTCAGGAGGTAACAGCTTGTTCATTACCTTAGTGATACACCTTAAACAGTCCTGCTGTTATCAGCTGTAAACAAATTACAAGCCATAATCCTGGTTCTGCAACGTTGAGGGGTGTAGTCATTAACTAGAGGGAGATTACAGTTTACATTACGTGTTTTATTTCAGGTTGCAATAAAATAGATTCCCATAGCGACATGTTTGTCTTTCTCTGTCTTCTCCTTCCATTCATCAGATCTGGTACTAGAATTTCATAACTTTAATCTGTCTCATAAAAGGAGATTGCATCTTTTCTCCTGGCACAGGTAAAGATAAAGCTTGCACTTAAGTGAAAAAAGTAAGAGAACATAACATCCCTCTTTACACAAAATCTGAATCTTAATCCTAGAAACCCATAAGATGATTTTATAACAGGAGACCGGGCAATTCTTTAAAGACCTTTTGTTTTATAGACATCAGTGAAATCATTAGCAGATAAGATAAAGTGCAGAGCTGTATAACCCTCTGCAGTACAGCTCCCCAGGGGATTTTGCAAGGCCAGTCATACAGATCACTACACCTTCCTTTTTAGCAAGTACGTGCCTGTGTTTCCATTTGATTTTCACTGGGGTTTGTGGATCAGTTTACACTCCCAGCCTTTCCCACTCAGAATTTTCACTGGGTTGTTTCTGCTGTTGGGAAAGGTGCAGCATCTCAGCTCCCAAGGGTGTCAGGGATTGCCTCCCTCTCCTTGCCTACAGCTCCTTGGAAGGCCATGGGAACTCCTCTGTGGAGTTCAGGGGAAGAGCTCCTGCTTATTGATCCGGACTGGATCACGATGCGGATTGATCACACTGAGATAATCATGTGGTGATTACTAAATGACATTTCTAAATCAATAATGAGCTGTGCTGTTGTTTGCCCTGCTCTCTCAAGAAGAGGACACTTAGCAGAGGACTGTAAGGGAGCCGTGGCATCGGTGTGCAATATTTCGTACTGACGTGGAGAAATAGAGGCAGTAACTCATGAGAGCTTATGTTTTGCAAAGAGGAGGATCAATTCAATTTGTTAAGGTAATAAGATGTAATCTCAATTTTTCAGCGGTAGAAAGAGAATTAAAATGATCCTGACTGAGGTCAAAGTTGAGCAAACACACTCAGACTGAAGATGCTGCGTGTCAAAGCACTGCATGTAACGCATTGTCGCAGATCCTGGGGCTCTGAGACAGCAAATGAAACAGATATGTCCTCTGAGGACATGCCCTGAAATCTGGGGATGGGACAAGCTGCAGATCCACTCCCGTGCCCCTGAGCTGTGTTTGTTGCACTCATTTTGAGCAGGGAGGGCCTGGCTCTGCCAGGATGTGAAAGAGAAACACAAAGACACAGGAGAAGAAATGTTTCCTGGATTTTAGAATTAATTCAAACTGCTTGAAATGTTTGCAGTACGTAATGCACTACAAAATCATGTCTGTAAAACTGCAGGTGCAGGTCTATCCAGAACAGCATCTAAAAAGGTAATAAAACAGGGAATGCTGCCTTAGTGATTTTTCCTCTGTGGAATCAAACCCCAGGTACCCAAAGATGCTTTAAAAATAAGTATGCACTTCTCTTCTGCTTGCTTTTCTTTTTTGTGCTCTACTATTTTAACTTTTTTGCTTACTTTTCAGTAGAATAACAACTTTTTCTCAGAGTAGTTTGTTTTAAAGAAGTTCTTTGTGTTCCTTCTAGCACTGGGCTGCTTAAACACCTGTAATTTGAAACCTGTCCTTTTTTTTTGTGGTAGAAAACCAAAACCAAAACTCTTGGAGCTTTTGTGTT
This sequence comes from Machaerirhynchus nigripectus, assembly GCA_013397975.1. Classification (NCBI taxonomy): domain Eukaryota; kingdom Metazoa; phylum Chordata; class Aves; order Passeriformes; family Dicruridae; genus Machaerirhynchus; species Machaerirhynchus nigripectus. Next base: position 412,188 of record VZRQ01007964.1, on the reverse strand, counting down.
GTACAGACAGATGACTTCTATTTTCGGACTACATAAATATCAGTTTCTAAGGGGAGCAACTTTGGATTCTTTACCCAAAAAAATGCAGCAGAGAAATGTTTAGAGCCCAGTTCTGCTCCCGTTCCCACGCAGCGGGTGTGGCTGCGGGCCTGACACCCAGGCCACGGTGCAGAAAGGGGTGTGCGTGCACAGAAACACCCTTCCCTGCTTGAGATGGAGATTTGTCACTCTTCAAAATTCACCAAGGTCTCTAAAGTTGAAACAAGCAGATAAAGGGTGTGGAAAGAATGTCCATGCTCATAATCTGTTTAGGAGAAATCTCAAGATGTCGGGTGATGACTTTAACTTTGAGAGTCCTTCTCTAAACTTGAACTTTTCATATCAGAACAGCAAATTCTGCCTTCAGATGAATGAGTTCCATTCACGTGCTGGTTACTGGGAGCAGAAGCAATTCCTGGTACTGATGGGTGTTTTAAGGTCAGAACTAAGGGGTTGTGCTGAATGAGTTCTGTTCACGTGGCCCTGCCGAGGAGCTGAGTGAAGTTACCTCAACGTCTGACATGAGTTTTTCTTTCCTTTTTTTCTTTTTTTCTGAAATAAAAATAAGAAAACACTGAAATAGGTAGTGGATGTAAGTAAGGTGGTTTTTCATTTGGTTTCAGGCTGGCCCTTTCCAGCAGCAGGCTATGTTTGGAAACCCAAGCTGGCGGGTAATCCACCGTGGCCAAAACTGCTCACAGTGAAACCCATTCATCCTCATGCTCAGGAGACAGATGACAGCAGCCATTTAACCCTGCACAGTTTGTTACTGATAGTGTAGAAAACTTTACCCTGAAGCCAAGTGGGTCTCAGTTACTCCTTAGTGTGTGAAAATGCCAAACTCAAAAGTTTTACCTTAAAATAAGGGTTCTTAGGTACCGCAAAATTACTTCCCCCTAGAATAAATGCATTTCCAGGACTAGCCAGGTATTTAATCAAGTTCAGCTGTTTGTATTGTGACCTGTCTTTCCCTCTAACAAATCTAACTGGACATAATCTATTTTTCAAGGTAAAGCTACAAATCACTTCTAAATACACTCCTGTGCATGTGTTTGCATGCATTTTGTCCGTGTGTCTTACACACTGATACTTCTGTTTGATCAGCCAGCCTGAAACCCCCTGCAAGTTCCCTCCTCACTTTGCTCAAGGTAGTCTTAGATGCCTTGGTAGGATTCTCTAATTCTCTAGAACACTTTCAGCAAGGCTTGTAAACCTTTGCAAAGAGGAGCAGAGTGCAGGAGGACCTTCGAGATCAAATCTCCAGGTGTCCAAAGCTGTGCCCTGTACTTTATAGCTTCTGGTCCTGTAGGATCTTCTGTGGCCAGACCTCGCTGCCCTAGAGAAATTAACTGGCTTGAATGGAAAAAGGAGCTCCTGTGTCCCTTCGTTGTGGGTGTTATGGATGAACTGAGAAAACAGTTGTTATTTTTCTTCCTTAATACATTTACTTCTCCCCAAGGATTGCTGAAGCCGCTGCCTACAAAGGCCACACGATCTCAGCAAGCAGTTATCTTATCTCCATCAAAGTGGAACCTCTACCCAAGCTGTCCTACAATCTGTCAGGGTCTCCTCTCATCACCATCCAGCTCACCCACAAATTGGTAAGTGAAACCAGAACTCCTCATTTTAGCAGTTTAGGCTTAGGCTGCGCAAAGCTTTGGTGCCTGTGATGATTTCTTTGTATTTCTCTCGTGATTTTTGTGGCCATTTTTAGTAGCGATTCAGATGCCATTTGTGGCTACAATGTTGTTTTCCCCACCATTGTGACTTCTTTTTTTGTCACTGCAAGAGGCTGATAGTGCTCATGCTGGAGAAGAAGGTGAAGTGACAAGTGCAGCCTGAGGTCTTTTGTTTCTGTGTTCCATGGGTGTGTTTGTGCAGCGTGCAGCAGACTGGGAGGAAATGCTGCTTTCTCCCTGCAGTGGTCAAAAACAAGCCTTCACTCGTGGTTTTTGCTTTTGGTCTTAGTCCACACTGAGGTAACGGAGGGGTTTTGATGGTTCCAGTCCCTGTTCTGGTCTGAACTGCCCTTTCTAGAGAGCAGAGGATTCTGAATCTGAGAAATAAGAGCCAAAAAGTACAACAATCTGAGGAAGCTCAGAGAAAAGTTTGAGCAAAATGATGAATTTTGGTGTTTCAATTTCCCCAAATTAACATATGCCAGCAAGAAACTGGAAGAATAGCTGGTTCTGTTTGCTCTCGGAGATGGAGGTGTCTCTTTGTGCTGTCAGTGGAGCAGAGCAGAGTTCAGACTCTGAGGTGCTGGGAGGAGGCATTGCAGCATCTCTGACCCACTTACAGCACTGAGCGGGAACGGCAAGGAAAGATTTAAATTCTTAAACATTTCCTAGAATACATCTCTTAGATCTTCTTCTGAATATTTTATCATATTTTTCTTTTAAAGCCGTTTTCCAGTCAGTTTATCTCCTTTCTGCCGGGCTTTTGATAAAGATGGAGTGAGCTACAGAAAACACGAAGAATCCCTAAGGCCCAGGAGTGAAGTGTGTGGTTTTGCTGACAGTTTTTCAAACTAAGGACTCCTAAAAGTCCCGAGAGGCCTCTTAGAGGTGGGCACTTGTGAAGAGTGAATGTTGTGTAGATCATTTACAAAACACACTTGGCTTTATTCACCCAGGTTCCCCCTCATGCTGTAGTTATGATGATTTACTGGGAGGCTCTTAAACAAACCCGTGGTTTTTTTCCTTTTCACTGTGAAGATGGCTGGGATCATGGGATACAGATAAAATGTTACATTTATCAGGCATCTTCGTGTGCTTCAGCCAGCAGAATCCCTGAGAATGTGATGTGAACGTGTCTAATTGTACCCTGGATGACAGATACAGGTGGGCTGGGAGTCTCAGACTCCAGGCCAGCCTGTGCTTTCTGTTTGTGTCAGGAGAGTGGCTGGTTTCTCTCACTTGTGGCTAATTAGCAATGCAATCACAGGCAGCCACCTCTGACCAACGTGGTATTCCTGCAGCTGCTTCCCTTGTGTGGAATGTTCAGGTCCTACCAGTCATGCTGACACCTGCTCAGGTGGGACTCGGGTCTGGTTAGGGATAGAGGTTGTTTTGTGCTTAGGTTTATTTTTTTCAGTTTGTTTTTAAAAGTTTTTGCAGAAAATCTGTTTCGACATCATAAAATATTTTATTTAACTTGTTGTTTGCCATATTTAATTTATATTCTTTTCCCAGTGAAAGAGTATAATTTATCACTGGAATAGCTGTTTGAAAGGAGAACTAGGGACAAAAGTCTGTAAAGAGAATTAATAAAGCTGCAGTACGAGGTCTGGGCAATGGGAATGCATCTAGTTACCTGTTCTGCCTTTCTTGTACGTTTTTTATTTTCTATACTTGCCGTTAGCGTGAATTTGCTGAAGAAGGTATTGATCAGTGAGCAACAGAACCAACCCAAATGCCTCTGGGTATCCTGTACCCAGATTCCAAACCCCGTGAGCAGCCTCCAGGAGCGCAGCTGTGGTGTGGGTGGAGGCACACGGGGCATTGCCAGCGGGGAGGGTGGGTGGCAGGGAGTTGTGGGAATGTGTGTGGCTCTGCTGGGTGTGCACTGAATTTGACAGGAGCACTGCTTGCCTCTGACACCTGCAGCTCGCAGAATATCATTTCTCATTTGGCTTCTAACTGGTGGTTAAGTTTACTCTTAGGGGATGGGTGAATAGGTTATTCCAGCTGTGCGAGACTGTGGCAGCACTGGGCCAAACCCCTTCTCTCTGACACTGCTGTGCCTCCAAGGAATTCCATGGAATAATTTCAAACAATATAAATTTAGACAACTGTAAATTTATTTAAGGAAATGACTTAAGCAAATTTACAGAAGTAAATTCAAGTGAATTTACTTCAGTGGGTTGGGAAATGGCTCCATGTCCCTGGAAGCTTTCCTGTGACAGCAGCGCAGATCCTTTCTGTCATGGCACATATTATTTCACTCTGAAGTGGTTTCATCTGGTTGAGAAGGGCTCCTCATGAAGTAAAAGTAGAATTTAAAATGTAAAAGAAATTCTGGCTGCAAGATCACTGTGCTTTAAGGAGTAACAGCCAAGTTATTTATCTAAGTTTATGATTGAATAATACATTTAAACCAAGAGCATAAAATCTGTCTTAGAAACCCATTTTATCCATTAAAATGCTGCAGTAGCGGGAGAAGCATTTGAAGTGGATACCATCACATTCTTACAGCTGTTTGTTTGTTCCACATAATGTTCTCAGTTTAACAGAGAATGTGTAATAAGAAAAAGTAAAAAATACCGAGTCCAAACAAATAGTTTTTCTTTATTAAAGCTTGAGTCTGACTTGTTAATTCCTCTTCTTCTGATGTGTGTAGGAAAAATGCCAATCACTGGGCAACAGAAAACAAAAGGAAGTTGAAATAAACCATGTCTATTTTAGGAAATAGTTACAAAGAGAATGTCTGTGAACTGAATATCACCTCTTGAAACAAAACTTCACAGAGCATTTATCATTCCACAGCTTAACTCCTGGTGAGTTAAATCTCCTCTTAGGCAGGGGTTTCTCTGAAATTCTCTGCATTTCTCACATAGCTCTGAGGAGCTGCTGAGGTGAGTAAATTTCTCTCTTGTTTTGAAACACGAGCTATTCCAAACTGGGACTAATGCCTAATCAGTTAGGGAAGAATGCAGGGAATATCTATAAATGATGGGTCAGTGCCCAGCCTGGGCACCCTGGAGGCTAAACTGGGGCTGTGGAGCTGAGAAGTCACCTCGGAGTTAATAAATAAACTGTTAGTTCAGGGTGCAAGGACCAGGGAGACCAGGCTGGGCTCACCTCTGCCAGAGAGGAGTGGGGCAGGACAGCAGCAGTGACAGCCCCGATGCCCAGGCTCACAGCTGAACTCCTGCGGGACCAGCGCTGCTGGTTCTTCCTTCTGCCCACAGAGCAGGCACAGCATTTCCTGGGCAAGCTTCCACCAGTGGAAAATGGCTTTCTGACTAAAAACGAAATTTCTCATGGTTCAGGATGGATGTCATCCCAATTTTTTCACAGGATTAAAATATTACTTGTGTAAATTCTCCTTATGAAGAGCAGACTCACTGTGGATAGGACAGAGATCTGTTTTATTACTTACAGTGTTTTAATCACCACTATTCTGACAAGGCTTCGTTTCGTCTAAGAGACAAAAGTTAATACACAATTGCAGTAGTCAGTTGTTACTCAGGATCATTTCAGGGACAGACAGACTCTTCTTTGGACAGATTTAAAAACTGGTGATGCTCTGCTCCTCACCAACTCAGATGAACTACTGTGTCCAGCAAAGCAGATAACAGAAATCCACCAACACCCTCAGGGTGTGGGGGAGGATGTGAAGGCTGATGGTGGTTTGTAGCTGGAGACAGCTTAGTCTTGACCTGTCCAGATGTAGTGAGTACATTTTGTAAAATGATTATCTGAAAAAAACCTCTGTTTCCAGCAAGATGTTTTTCATAGCAGGAGCAATAGAGAAGAACTAACATTTCACTTCTGTGATCCAAGAAATTACAGCACAGGGTAGAAATTCAGAAGAGATGAATGTCAAGGCTGAAATGCATCACAATGTGCTCTGGAAAAACTCAGAAGAGGCAACAGAGGAAGAAATTGTGTCAAACTGCTCCAGAATTTTGTAAAACCCATATGGCTGCACAGCACAGACTATAAAGCATCAACCTTGCTGTCTGACCATGCCGAAGTTACAGTTTAGCACTCTCGGGGACAAAGCAGCTGTAAATCCTTGTGTTTCAGGCAGCTGTCTTCCAGCTCATAGAAACAGCAGCGGGGCATAAATCTGGGCATATTTGGCACAGAGGTTGGCATATTTGGCACGGAGCTGCCCCAGGGAATAAGGTGCTGGGACAGGAGGGCAGCAGCCACAGCCGGGCGGCGCAGCGAGCCCAGGGCTCCTGGATCCCTCACTCTTGGCTGCCACTACAGAGAAAATTGCCTTGCATCTACAAGAAAACTTTCTGTACACCAGTTTCAACCACATCGAGTTTTCTCCAGGGCTTTATTTTCTGTTTCCTCTCTGCAGAAGGGGAACATGTGCAGCTGCAGTTTTGGAGCGTTACAAGCTCCTGGCTCTCGCGCCCTCTGTGAGAGTCCTCACATGAAGATTAGATGCAAATTGCGAATTCTTAACGCAGCTGGTTTTCCCTCAAATATAGTTTGGGGCAGTGCCACTTTAAAGAATTGTTTGATTCTGGGAAAAAAGGGCATGTTTTACTGAGATACTACCAAGTCAGGTCTAATCTAGCATTGTTCCATCTCAGTTGGTTTCAGCAAACACGGTGCTTGGGGAGTTTTCTGCCTGACGTGAGGTGTTAATCCTTCCTACCATATTCTTGCAGTGAATCATTAAACAGCTGCTTCTCTCCTCATTTTTGAGGAGCTGCTTCTGCTCTTCCACTTTGTGCAGTGAACACTTCCCATCAGAACCCCACTGTGCCCCTTCCTCCCTGCTGCTCCCTGAGCGCTCCCTGAGCCAGGCTTCATCAGCTTCTGCTCCCGATCCCATCTGGGGCTCTGTCCCACGACTTTCCTGCGTCTCCAGGGCCGGGAGCGCTGTGGGGGCAGCCCCGTTCCAGTCCGAGCAGCCCCGGCCGTCCCTGCAGCGGGACAGTGCGGGCACGGACAGAGCCTCCCCTCTCTGAGCCCTGCCCCGCTCACAGGAAGGGGCTCCGGGTCCTGCTGCACTGCAGGGACATCATTCTTTAATTTGTCCTTTTCTCACTGAGCTTTGAATGAGGCAGTGGGACTTTTGCCTTTAAAACACACCCAGACTCATCCTTTTCTCTTTCTCCTGGGCGTGCAATATCCCGAGGTTTGTTTAACATCATTACTGATAAGAAAATAAAACAAAGGAAGGACCAATTCCCATTTGTACACAAATATTAGTGCTACCGTGAGAGAGACAAATCAGTGTGGAGCCAATTAATTTTTATGGCAAGTTAAGTGCTGGCCAATTTTTATATTGATTGAGGAAAAGCAATGAGTCTTGCCCACATCTGCAGAACAAAGGTATAATTTTTCACTGGATGGACTTTGGCAGAAAGAAGTTGACTAAAATAGAATTAAAACAGTGACTCTTCCAGAATGTACCACAATTAGGGAAAAAGAAAAAAATAATAATAAAGCTGGTGATTTTAAAATCAATGCAAAGTTTGGCACTTTGTTACACAAGTTAAATCCTTGCTGTAAAGAATACGGGAACTCCATTGAGTTCACATGAGAAATGAACATAGCTGCAGCTAATTTTCTTGCTTCTCGGCAACTTTAAAACCCCAGCAGTCATTGTGATGAAATACAGCACCTCTTAACAATACAGCAAGTTTTGTACTGCTAATGTTATTAACAGAAACATCCCAGAACTTTTCTCATGGGAATCCACCCTAGCAGCTCTAGATGGGCTGCTCCAAGAACCAGGACTGCTTCGTGATAAGCTGTAATTCATGCAAGGTGTAATTTCCAGTCAAAACAGGCTTAAACCTTTGGAGATACAATACTTTGCCTGTGTTATCACCCATTTGTCATGAAACAAGTCCTCAGTATTTCTTGGTAAGAGAAATAGCAGGATATGTGTAGTGACAGGAAATGTATTGATTTGTCTGTATTTCTATGTCATAGAATATGGAAGGTTTTGAACAGGGAACTGCCCCGTTGGCTTTCAGTTGGGAGGGGCTGGGCCAGGAATGTTTGAAAGTTGCCTCTTGGCGTGTCAGGCACCTTAGACATGAATGATGAACGTGAGGGAGTTCAGTATGGTCTTGTGGAATGCAGAAAGTTTAGTTTATCATAATGAGGGTTGAAAAGTTGTCTTCAACTTTGCTGTTCTGTTGATAAAGCAGTAGTGGGCAGTTTCCAAATGGAATGAATTTATAGTTAGGAGGAGGAGGATTTGAAAACTCTATAAGGCCACTTAATGTAAATTGATTTCCTCTCCCCCCCATGTTAAATATTCACAATTTATTCAGGAAAATGCAGTGAGTATTGCCTTGGACCACGGAGTGGGAAAACTAGAACATGATCCACGTTAGGAGTGTAATACTCACAACCCTAATAGAAAAGGGGGAAGTTTGAGGGAGCAATACCTGTTTTACAGTCTAATAGAGGCAAGGATTATTGCTCTGCTGGTGGCATCAGCAGCATTAGCAGAGAAACAATCACACTTTTTTCTTTTTAATGAATTGGACCCTTTTTATTGTGCTCCTGAGCTGCTGCATTTGACCATCAGCAGGCAGGCAGCGCTCAGCAGTGGTGAGTGGGTGTCCTTTGCCTTCGCCCAGGGCTCGAGGCTCCTTGGGCCAAGGCCACCCCAAGGCCCCAGGCGGTGCCGGTTGCAGGGCAGGCTGTGCCGCAGGAACCACTGCTGCCAGCCCGTCCACCAACAGAAATAAAACCTTTGGCTTACGAGGAGCGGTAATTTTAGCTCAGAAACGGCAGAGGAGTCGTACTTTAGAGAAGCCAGTGAAGAGAAGAAGATGGTAAATTTGGGGTGTTCGTTCCCCTCCCCACCACCTGTTCCCCCAGGCTCTTGAGCTCCGCTCCTTCTGGTAGATAATGACATTAACAGCCAGGAACAGACTGGGAGTTGTTGTTCTAGCGGGAAATGTGCAGTTGCTGAGGAGGGATTTTCCCTTTTTCTTTAAAAAAAAAACCAAAAGAGTCCTTCCCAGTTTAAGAGGCAACACAAGCTGGCTCAGCAGCACGATTCCTATCGGACAGGGCCAGCCAAGAGGAGCTGCCTCGGGGAGTCCCGAGCCAGCTCCGCATTCCTCCCTCTCTGCGGAGGCTCCCCGGAAATCCCAGCCAGCCCCAGCTGTTGGGGCTTTGGTTTCTGCAGGCAGGGCTGGCACCCTCACATCCTCCTATCCTCACATCCTCATCTCCTCGCACCCTCACACCCTCACCTCCTCGCACCCTTGAATCCTCACACCCTCGCACCCTCACACCCTCACCTCCTCGCACCCTTGAATCCTCACACCCTCACAGGGTCGGTTCAGCACCGGGGCGAGGGCTGGAGCAGCAGCTCCCACAGGGATTGCCCTGGGGTGGGAATCCAGGGCCAAACAAGGGGAGACAGGAGATGTGAAAGTCATAAATAGACAAACCGCATTAACGAATAAAATTAAACGGAATTAAATTTCATTAATTTGCCATTAAAAAAAGAGTTGGAGAAGTTTAAAATTCCAGTTCAGCACATTAACCTGTTCTTTAAAAAAAAAAACAACTCCTTTGAATTTCTTTCTTTTCCCAGGTTTTTAATTTTCTAAGTATTTTTTCTTTGAGAATCATTTTTCTCAGATCATTGGATTTTAATATTCTGCTTTTATTTGTTCTCCTAAGGTTAAATCTGGATTTGTTTAATGAATATACTTAATGCAAGGGACTATAAAATATACTTTACATAAAGATGAGCTTGGAAATCCTTATGAAGATAAGTGTAGAAATTAATGTCTCAGAGGCACAGGTACTTTTAGTTAAGAAACTACTGGCTGATTTCAGAGAAATCCGAAATAGATACATATTTTTAATATTGATGAAAATAAATTCTCAGGTTTAGTGAGAGCAAATCTAATCTGGTTAACTGGTAAATAGGGGAGTTTTTTGCTTGTCATATCTGTATTTACCCTAACTTAGTCATCCTAAAGTCTGCTATTTATTTATTTATATGGACTCCTAATGTTAAAGTTAAACACTACGTTGCTGTAAAATAGGCACGAGCTGGAGTGCAGTGCCAGGTAATTTGGGGCTAGCTAAGCCTGAGTGCTTTGGAAAAGGAAGATAAAATGATCCATCTTAACACTGAACCACTTGCATTTATTTCACGTGTGGTGCGCTGTGGGAGAACTTACGGGGTTCGGCCGCTGCAGCGCACAGGGACAGATCACGCAGGGATTTGGGGTGGGACTAATGCCCAAATGCTGGTGAAAAATGCTCAGTCACGAGCTTTCAGCCCAGTGTAAGTCCTTGGCTCCATTATTTTGCATTCATGCTAACCAAAGAGCTGTGAAATAAATTAATCCTGTGCAGCATGGCTTGGTCTGTGCTCACAGTCACGGCTGGTGATGTCACCCAAGGTTTGGAGGTTTTGCTGGGAGCTCCTCAGGACCCTGACTCTGCACAGAGGAGGAGGGGAGAGGCTGTGCAGCACCCAAGGTCTCCCTGGGGTTGCTGTGATGCGCGTTTGGGGCCGGCACAAGCAGCTCCCAGCTCTCCCAGCCTCGCAGGACACCCACGCCCAGCGTGGCCATCGGGCAGGGAACGGACGGACGGACTGCTCAAGGACAGATCTCACCAGTAAAGCTGCAAGGGAAGAATGGGGCTGTGCCACTTTGGATCCGTTCACGTTAAAGCCTGTGTGAGTTGTGCTGCTCTCTGGCAGCAGTTCTTACAGCAGGCTTTTCATTTGCCCAAGGATGTTTTAAATATTTTCAGTAGCAGTAACTCCAGGAGCCACTGCTGCCTGTGTTCTTCGTTCCTTGTTCCTGTCTGCTATGATAATTGACATCAAATACAGCTCGGATAGCCAGCACAAGAGTAAGTCTGGAGAAAGCACCAGACACACCAGGGAATTTAGTTTGCCTGAGTGATTTTGTAATTATTCAGATACACTGATGAAATCTTACTGATTCCCATCTGTTATTAGGGACGACAGTTCTACCCTCAAAAAGTTTTGGAATTTCAGATTTGGGAGAAAGCTTTTTTGTTTGTTTCTTTGTGGTTTTTTTCCACCTCAACCTAAAAATAAGTTTTCTTGATTTTTGCATATGGCAGACAAATGATATTTCTTTCAGAAGTATTACTTAAAGGCCCTCAGAACTGGATTGATTTTGCTTTATCAATCATTGCAATTCTTGCAACTAATTCGCACTCCAACTAATTAAAAGCTAGAACAGTATTGAATTTCTCTTGTAACTTCTGATTTCTCAGTTTCACCTTCTATGTAATGGTTGTTTTATGATTCATACAAAACCTTCCCCCAGATTTATTTCAGTGTTAAAGCCCTGATTTCCATTGATTTTGATACGTGAAATTCTTTGCATTTACATGATCTATTTTCTAGTCAAATGCTTTTGTTTGTTCTTGCTCAAACTGGGGAGAAAACATCGTGATAGAAATGGGCTCAACCCTCAGTGGGACCAGTTCTCATATGGAGTCAGCCAGCAGAGTTCACAGGGTGAATAAAACGGTGCCAGTTTGGACTAACAGGACATTCCCAGGTTATTGAACAGCCACTGTTCTTCCAAAACGGCCAAAACCTCCCAAAATGTGACTGCTGCAAACCTGGTGAACACTGCACTGAAATGCTCCTCAGGCCATTATTTCAGAGTGGCACATCAAAGCTTCGAAGCTTTAACTGTTAAGGTGAAGTTGTTTGATGAATGTAGAGCACATAAAGGGAGGAGCATGAAATGTTCCCTTTCTTGGTCCTGCAACCGCAGTGTTGAGTCCTCCCGAAGTGTCACCAAGGAGCTGTGACAGCCCCACGTGTTTCTCCTTGGCAGAGCAGCTGGGCTTTGTGTAAATTCCTCTGAGGAGCAGAGATATTTACATTGAAAATCCGCCAAGAGTCAGACAAAGTGTTAGCGGGGCTATAGGAGGCGTGGGCAAGGGAAGAAAACCATGCAGGGAATAATCAGACGTAGCACAAGGAAATGCAGCCCAAGCATTTCCCCACAGGTTGGGTTCCAGCCGAGCTCTGCCTGGCTCCGGGCTCTCTCCCGCTGTGGCACACGGGCACAGGTCAGCACCCTGGCACGGCTGAGCTCCTGCAGAGCGACCGAGCGCTCAAGGCCGGGCCAGGGCTGGGTTCCCAGGCAGGCTGTGCTAAGGGGGGACCTGGGCACCCCTCGGTCCCTGCTCCATCCCCGTGCCAGGAGCAGCTCCCTGCTCCATCCCCGTACCAGGAGCAGCTCCCTGCTCCATCCCTGTGCCAGGAGCAGCTCCCTGCTCCATCCCTGTGCCAGGAGCAGGTCCCTGCTCCATCCCTGTGCCAGGAGCAGCTCCCTGCTCCATCCCTGTGCCAGGAGCAGCTCCCTGCTCCATCCCTGTGCCAGGAGCAGCTCCCTGCTCCATCCCTGTGCCAGGAGCAGCTCCCTGCTCCATCCCCGTGCCAGGAGCAGCTCCCTGCTTGGAGCCCTGCAGCCAGTGCAGCTGCAGGTCCGTGTCTGACAGGGACGGTCCTGCCCTTCAGCCCTGCTGGGGATCTCACCAACAGGGAATCTCCTGCCTTATTTCCAGCTTTATTCTCTTCTGTACATGTCTCTTTAGGGCTAAAATGTACAGGAGAGCCAGCGCTGCGCGGGTGTGGCCGGTTGGGACGGATGAAATGGGATGCTGTGTGCAAACAGCTCAGTGTAAAAGCCCCACAAAACCCTCTGAAGGCAGCGTAGAGGGAACAATCCCCTTAAAAATGTGTCATGAAAACCAGTCATTTATTTTAAGAAACAAGTAACCTTACACTTAATCCAACCCTGAAGTACGTGATGTCACTTTAAATCACGCATTTCACAGTTAACACACAAACATCAAACCCAAATACAGCCTGTGAACATAAAACCCAGGGAATGATAGAAGAATTTCCCATAAAACATTTATAAAGAATTTGCAGAGACTTAGTGCTTTATTGTGGTAAATTCTGTACCCAAGGGAACAAAAGCACAACTTCAGATTGTAGTATATTTCTACATTGTGTATTTTCATTCTTCATAGTCTGTAGACCGTTGATTAGCTTCTTACTTCCCTTGATTTGAGTATTTTGTATATCCCAGAACTAGATTTACATATTTGAGCTCATTCTCTGGCTTTCTCTTGAGGAAAGTTAGAACTCAGTAAATATTATCTAAAAAAAAAAAAAGCACCATAAATATTCTTCCACTTCAGAAAAAAAAGAAGATTTTGAGTTTGCTTCCTGCAACTATCAACTAGCCAGCAGAAAACAAACGTACTGGCAAGAATATTTAGCAGAGCAGCAAATTTTAAGTGGTTACAGAAGACTGTTCCTGGAAGGCAGACTCCAAAAAGGAAGCTGTGACCTGTTTTTTCTAGGTATCTACTGTTTTTTTAATGTTTTATACATAATTGCCGGACTCTGCCTTCACTAAAGATATGTCAAAACTCTTGGCGATTTACTGGATTAAATATAGTGCTCAAATGTTTAAAGGCAATTAATCAGCACAAGGCTGCTCCTCTCAGAGATGCTTTTCACTTACACTTTCCTGCTGCACAGGTTTCATCCTGATACTTGCTAGCGTGCAAGTCTTGTGGAACATAATCGTACTTGATACCTAAACTTGTCTTTCTCCTTGTATTTTCTTCTGATTCATGGAGGAATTTTACTTTCAGGCCACATCTTTTCGCTCCAGCTTTGCAGCGTGCACCAGCGCTGGCAAGGAGTGAGTTGGCTTCTGAGCTGGAGAACGTTGGAGGTGCCTTTGCTGCCCTTTGCTCTCGGTGAAGAGCAGGCAAAATTCTTACTGGGCCTTTCAAGGGTCAGGAGACAGGAGGGACAGTCCAGTGAGAGGGACGTGGGGTTTCAGTCTCTGCGGCCCCAGTGGGTTCCTACGGCGATTCAGGAGCTGTGTGGGGCCAGGGCTGGGTATCGGGTACCCCATTACCCTGGGTTTGAACGGAGCTTCACCCTGGTTGCGTTTGAGCCCCTGGGTCAGGGTGTGTTTGAGTGAAACTGGTATTTTACATCCCCTGGGGCTGACATCTGTGCTTGCTCCACAGCCCAGGCTACAAAGACACACCAGTTCTCCCAGGACACCATCTCACGCCAAAGGATTTGCTTAAAACGTTTGGGCTGAGTTTTTCCTATTTGTTTTGATTGATAAGGGAACCTGGAGCAATAAACCTCTGGATTTTCTCAGCTAAAACCCTCCATACATGTCCTACTTGGCTGCAGCTGTGCAGATCAGTGCTCCAAGGGAAGTTCCCTGCTGTGAACATCATTGTGAGGGGAGCAGTTGGGACACATTAAGGAACCAGAGGTGCTATTCGTGCCTGGTGTAAAGACTGCACAGATGAGATATGGAGATTTATATTTGTAATGACAGAAGCTTGGATTAGTTGCTGAGGAAAACTTGCCCCATTTTGGATTTTCTCTACTGTGCAGTTTTTTAAGCCTAAGGAGTGCATTTAGAAAGAGAAAAAAAGTTAAAAGGGAATGATACTATGAAAGTCCTTTACTTTTTCCTCATATTCCTTCCTGCATGACTGAACCAGATTTTATATGTTTTGATGATACCACAAATGTGACATTTCAGCCCAGAGCTATAGAGCCCTGAAAATAAAAATGTGTCCTGGAACCACTGATGGATCACTGACAAGGCTGGAGCTTCCAAGCTAGTGGGAAATGATGACAAGCCCTGCATACAAAATTAATTGTTTCAGTCTGAGCTCCAGCCTCTCTTGGTTGCCTGACACTGTTGTGCACAGGACGCTGTCTCAGAGCACTGGGTTTCTGGGCAGGAGGTACAGATGTGTCACAGCTGCAGTTGGTGCCAGGCTGCAGCACCCAGAGTTCAGCGTCACTTCAGTCACACAGCTCCCGATGAGGGGTCAGGGCTTGGGGGCTGCTTTTTGCCTCAGTGCCCGGTAGGAACCAGGCTGAGCCTGCCCTGGATTCCCCGCTGCCCTGGGCAGGGCTGGCTTGGTGCAGGGGCCGTTTGGGTCGGGTCACCGTGCTGGGGGGGATCATCCCTGTGCCAGTGCCACCTCCCCGTGGCCAGCTGGCTTGGGAGGTGGCTCAACCACGTCCAGCTTAGGAGTCTGAAGGGCAGAGCAATATTTTGTATTTTGTACACAATATCTCCCGTGACAGAACGTCTGCCAGCTGCAAGAAAACAGGCTAAAAATAAAGGTAAATTTCAGAGCACTTGGAAAAAAAATTGTGCAGCTTAAGCATATGGTCTGATGAGAGTCTAAGTACCTTATATTTTGAGAACTAAGTATAGATAAGTGTATTCTAGTACACTCTATTTAATTTGAGAGTATGGCAAAACTGCAGCCCTGTTCTCTATTGATGAAAATTGATGCTACACTTACTTTGCAAATCTTACTGGCAGAAAGACAACTGTGATCAAAACACTGTCTGCTGCTGCAGCTGTGCTGTGATCAGGACGTGATGCAACAGCTTTGTGCTCTGCCCCTCTCTGCCTTCTGCTGAGTCTGTCCCTGCTGAGGAGGAACCTGCTGGGCGAGGAAGGAGGCTGTGAAGGGAGCCCATGGAGCTCTGTCAGAGCAGGGAGATGGTTCTGGCTGCTGTCCTAGCTGGCCCCTAGCTGACAGCACATCAGTAATTTATACCACAGTGATAATACGTTGTAGTGCCAGTAACTTTTTATAACGCTCATGAAATTCCTTATTCCTGTGGGGAAGCATTCCTGCAGCGCGGGCAGCAAAATGATCACTTTCAGATGTCAGTGTGGACTTGGACATTGGTACGCTGCCAACAATGTATTAAGGTGACCAGATTTTCTAGGCTCCAAGTCAAGGAGAAGTAGTTCGGAGAGCTGGAAGGAGGAGGAATGCAGACCCCACCTGGGATATCATTACAAGCCTTCAGGCAAGCCAGGAATCTCTTTCCCCTTCTCACATCTGCCTCCTATTCCTCTGCCATACCTTGAAAGTCAGGTCCTAAACGACTGTATCAAACAGCCCTCACAACCTGCTGTGTTATTTCATTTAAAGCCTCTTGGGTTTCTAATTCAATCCTTGCCCTGCATTCCTTTGGTGTAATCTGTGTAAGTATTTTCCAGGGTTCACTCTGTCCTGCTCATGCCAGCCACAGAAACTCCAGACTTGAAGAAAATGTGAGCGATGAGGCAGCGCCTTCCAGCAGGGCTGTGCCTGGTGCTGCCAGGCCAGGCTGAGGCAGGAATGCACTGCGTGGAGAACACCAGGCAATGGAGATGATTTTTCTCCTAAAAACGTTATCGCTGGGAACGTGTGTTAAACAAACTAAACATGGTTCGGATAGCACATCTGCTCAGCTGTGCCAGCTCTGGATGGGCCAAGGAGCAGTAATCACCCTCGGGAAAACACAAGGGCACAGCTCAGCTTCAGTACCTGGACTGCTTTCTGTTTGCTTCGTGAACAGAAAGTTTCTTTTGAAATCCTTTTTGTTTCCTGCTGTAACAGAGTAAAAGATATTGGTGAAAACCTCAGGTTTCTTGCAGGAAGGTAATAGAGGCACGGGAGCCTTAAGATGCCCTCAGGTTCCACAGTCACTCCTTTGAAGTTTGCTCCTGTGCTCTCATTTTATTATCTTTCTGAGGTATTTGTGAGCTTTTTTACTAACATTCTGCTAAGTGATTTTCTGTCTTTTCCACCTAAAAAATAAGCAATTGCATTACTATTGCAATAATAAATGTGCTTATTCCTGCAATTAAACACTGCAAAATGAGAAGCAGTATTGGCCTGAAAGAGCTACAGATACCTATATTTCATTTCTCCTACAAGGGCTTGAAGGGCAATGATCTTGAGTCCAAGGTCCAAACCATAACTTCAGTCTTTCTGTTACCTTTGATCAAAGGTGTGGTGGGCTGTGACTGACTTCAGAGGATTTGAGTTAAGCTGTTGTGGATACTGTTTTTGAAACTCATGGGAAGCAGATCCACGGACGAGAATTCCTATCTAGCTGTAAAATATGTGAAAGACTGTGGAGTCAAGAAAGGACTTTTGCAGTGGCATCTGAGTAGATGGATAGTGAAACAATGCTGGTGGTGTTCCTGTTCTGTTGCTGCACGTGTCAGTTCCTCCCAGCTGATGTAATTACACAGATCCCTCAGCAGTGTAATATCTCCTCTCTGTTAATGATACTTGAAACAGCAGAATGTCCCTGGGAAAAATCTTGTAATATACTGTGCTTTGGCTTTAATTAAACTTCAAGCAACCTTTATCTGCTAAAAATCGGGCATAAGTAAGATATACATGATGTTTAATTTGAAATAGAAATAGCATCACTTTACAATCATCTCTTTAAAGATACATGCCTATAATTCGAAATAGGAGGAAGATCTAAGGGGGTTTTTTTTTGATTTTTTTTTTTCAGATAAAATATCAACATAACAAAGCAACTATCAGACACCAGTGAGAATGATTACCTAGTTCAAGTTAAGGGCAGAAATAAATAGAAGAGTGTGGCTCTAGACTGCCTTTATTGTCATTCATAGACACAAGATTTACCAGCCATCATGATGGAATCTCTTAGCAATGGAAAACTTGATGAAGCAGACAAGAATCTGATTTATTTTTAAGTCTTCGTGTTCCACTACTACGGGCATTAAATTTCTTTTAGACAAATGCAAGTTAAAAAACAAATAATGTATTTTTCTGGAGACGATAGAGAACCAAACTAATCTCAGGGAACAGCACATGGCAAGGCTATGAAGTTTATCAAACACGTTCATCATGGCAGGCCATTGTGCAGTGGCAGTCAAATGTGAATTAAAACCAGATCTTCAGAAATAAGTCTTGCCTAAATAGAGTACGAGCAGGAATGAGATGCAATTTTAAAAGCAGTGATTGCCCCAAATGGAATAATGTAGGAATACGCTTAAACATGTCAGATTTCCTGATGATTGGAGTACTGTATTCAACATTTGTTGGTAGAAGAGGTGGAAATTGGGCTGAAAATTCAGATGTGGGTCAGGGAGGCATTTTCAGCCCAGCCATAGGACAACCACGTAAAGACCATTTCAGTGTGAACCAATGGATCTTAATCCCCTAAATTCCTGTGTGAGGTAGAGGAAGAGTTTCTCTGGTTGTGTGTGGCCAGAATATCGGCTGCAGGTCCTGGTTGTGTCGCTGGGTCCCGTAAGATGCAGAGCCCCTTCTCACCAAACCCGACAGCTGTTGCTTGTGAAGCAGCCGGAGACTTGTAAAGCCTGTCTTAGGAAAAAGAGAAATGCAGATGCTAAACCAGAAAAATACCTTTAAAGTTGTATCAGCTGCATAAGAAGGAGAGAAACTCCCTTCCAGGAATGTTCTGTCTCTGTGGTGGCCCCCAGTGCTGCTGTCAAAACGCGTTCTTGGAGCAGGAGATGTAAACAGGGCCGTGAGTCAGCCCTGCCTGCTGGGCTGTGCTCCCTGCGCCGGGGGGAGCCAGGCACCACCTCTGCTGCCCCTGGGCAAGTCTGACAGTGGCCACTGGGGCTGCGCTGCAGTGGGACACGAGGTCAGCTCCAACCCGTCTTTTAGCTGCCTAGAAATGGGAGGATTTGCCCAGCTGGGAGAAAAGTTCAGTTCAGACATTGTTTTCTGCCCACTGATGATTGTGCCTCACATGGACTAGTGCTTCCTCAACAATCACCCAAAGTGTTAGTGGTCCTGGTAAAAGTCCAGCTCTGACTAAATTGTGACCTCAGCTGAAGCACAGGCCATTTCCAGTACATTCCAGAGCACAGGAAAAGATGTCCTGGCTTCTCAGAAGTGTCACAGTGCCATCATCACCCCAAAGAGCAGCTCTGGTGCAGCCCAGCCTGCCCGTGCCAGAGCAAAGCCCGTCCGGGCCACCCAGGGGCCTGGGTTTGCCCACTGACCTGGATTTCTGCTGTAAACTCACAGCTCCCTCTGCCAGGGAGCTCTTCTGCTGTGCTGGCAAACCCCTGTCAGTGTGATTGAAGTTGCCATCCCAAACCTTGTGTTCACTTCCCGGCTCTCTACGCCCTGAAGCAGGGAGGGGGAAGTCCTTTGCTAAACAATTGAAGAAATCTCCCAGAATTACATTTCTCTGTTTCTGCTGAGGCTGAACTAAGATTCCCCACTCAGACTGCTCAGCTTAAAACAAGGATTATACTGAAAGGAGCTGCCTTTTATTTTTTTAATACATATTTATTTTGTTTTTACACTTTGGGAAAGAGGAGAAGTGGCCTTTCAGCTGCACTGCTGTGCCAGGCTCTGAAGACCTTTGTCAGTGCACCCTCTCTTTAAAACCAGCACTGGTGCTGGTGAGCTGAGAGGAGAGCCCTGGAGGCAGCTGGGGCTGTGTTGCCCTGTGCCCCGTGCAGGAGGCGAGGTGAGGGCAGGGCCCGTGCCCAGCTCGGGCAGCAGGACCAGGCTGGGGCAGGAGGTGAGGTGAGGGCAGGGCCCGTGCCCAGCTCGGGCAGCAGGACCAGGCTGGGGCAGGAGGCGAGCTGAGGGCAGGGCCCGTGCCCAGCTCGGGCAGCAGCACCAGGCTGGGGCAGGAGGCGAGCTGAGGGCAGGGCCCGTGCCCAGCTCGGGCAGCAGGACCAGGCTGGGGCAGGAGGCGAGCTGAGGGCAGGGCCCGTGCCCAGCTCGGGCAGCAGGACCAGGCTGGGGCAGGAGGCGAGCTGAGGGCAGGGCCCGTGCCCAGCTCGGGCAGCAGGACCAGGCTGGGGCAGGAGGCGAGCTGAGGGCAGGGCCCGTGCCCAGCTCGGGCAGCAGGACCAGGCTGGGGCAGGAGGCGAGCTGAGGGCAGGGCCCGTGCCCAGCTCGGGCAGCAGGACCAGGCTGGGGCAGGAGGCGAGCTGAGGGCAGGGCCCGTGCCCAGCTCGGGCAGCAGGACCAGGCTGGGGCAGGAGGCGAGCTGAGGGCAGGGCCCGTGCCCAGCTCGGGCAGCAGGACCAGGCTGGGGCAGGAGGCGAGCTGAGGGCAGGGCCCGTGCCCAGCTCGGGCAGCAGGACCAGGCTGGGGCAGGAGGCGAGCTGAGGGCAGGGCCCGTGCCCAGCTCGGGCAGCAGGACCAGGCTGGGGCAGGAGGTGAGGTGAGGGCAGGGCCCGTGCCCAGCTCGTGCCCAGCTCGGGCAGCAGGACCAGGCTGGGGCAGGAGCCGCAGGTGAGGGCAGGGCCCGTGCCCAGCTCGGGCAGCAGGACCAGGCTGGGGCAGGAGCCGCAGGCGTCAGCGCTTCAGGCAAAGGGCCCGGGGTGCCTGAGGGTGACGGGGAAGGAGCCCTGCAGAACATGTCAGGAAGTGTCCCCTGAACTGCTCATCATCCACTCAAACTCGGAACTGTGGACGGGCTGAATGAGGTGTCATTTGTGCTGAAAGGATTGAATGGCTCTGGTGAAGTATTTATAAACCTATGTAGTATTTTTAAAACGGAAACATTTTATTTTGGTATTTTAACATGGAATCTATATTTCTTTTAATGTGAAGTACTGAATCTGAGTGTTTTCCCTGTTGTGTTTCAAGAATGAAACCAGGCTCAGGGTTTTGTTACATACATGTAGGGACGCTGTATTGGAGAAGGAAGTGGATTTTTTTTTACGATATAGAATATATTACTACAACTCCCTGCCTTGTTTTCTGTTTTGATCACTGTAACCAGACTCCTCAGCTCTCGGCTTCCCCCCATTCAGTGCCTGAGCCACCTTCTCCTGGTCCTCAGGAGCTTCTGGTTTTCTGTTCCTTGTTCCATGAGCAGCAACCAGGCAGTGCTTGTTGCCTTTGGAGACCAAACGCTGACAAACTGCCCCAAAGAGCAGAGTTTGCAGGGTGTGGTTTGTATTGTGACATCCCACTCAATAAGACGAAGTTTAATCAGCATATTTTAAATTTATTTTTGTGTATTCTTTGTCTCTGACATTTTGGATCTGTTTTTTCCTTCTGTGTTCTGGGAATTACAATGGATTTAGCTGAAAGCTGTGCTGAAAGAGTTTAGCACAGTGTTTCCATAACATTAGTGTCCACCTGAGACAACAAGCCGGTGAAGTTTGGCACGCAGGTTTGAAAAGTCAGAATCAGCCGATTTGCATTCTCCTCCTTGCTGCCCTCTCTGTGAAGCCCGAGTTCAGTCTCGGTGCTGCACGCCAGGCTCTCCCTGTGTCAGCCCCGGCAGACGTGTAACACAGCTTGCTTCTGGCATGGGGAGGCAGAGCACAGGAACGCTGCCTGCTGGGGATGAACGCTGGGAGCCCGTCCCTGACTCTGCACCCTGGGACACAGCAGCCCTGCCCTGAGCTGCCCACCTCGCCGAGCGTGTGCTCAGAGCAGCACCAGCCATCCCCCATCCCGCAGGCACGGCTGTTCCCTGCTGGCACGGAGATCCCACCCTTGGAATGCAAAGGAAAGGAGCTGAGCTTTTGTTGCCTTGCAGTCCTGGGCAGGAGTCGCACGCAGGGATAAACAGGCAGCTCCGTGTGGGAGAAACCCTGGGCAATATTTAGCCGGATAATTTAGGAGAAATGGGGTATTCTAATCAATCCCTGCTGTTAGGTAAGCACCGGGCTGATAAACTGTAAGATGAATCAACCTGTTCAATGCCATCTGTATAAAATTACAAGATGGATAGGACTGAAGGAATAATAGAATGCAAAATAAGACCCAGTAGGGTGCAGCAACTGTACAAGGCCAAAACTCTGTGAAAAGCTACATAATAAAGAGAAATCTATGCAGAGGCCAGCAGCTGAATGTATTTGCACTGATCAGTGCCCATATTTCTGTCTGGAGTTTGCAGGTGTCAGCAGCTTCGGATGCATTCACCTTCCTGCACCCTCTCAGACAGGCTGAAACGTGCTTGTTTTCCTTCCTTCAGAGGCAAACAGGATCTTTAATGTCCTCTCACAGCTGCCAAGCAGGTCTAAGGTGTTCTAAGGCACCAACATGAAAATTTAAAGTTTGCTGTTTACCAAATGCATAAAGGAAAGGGTGAAGATGAAGTGGTTGTTTGAGGAGCAAAATAATGCAGGACTTTATGGAAAGAGCTGGAAGATGGGACAAACCAGGCAGATGGAAAGAAGGGAATAAATTAGTGACTCTGTAAGGTGCAGAGAACAGCAGGCCATTGTGGAAGGCGACCCACTGGATCAGGTAAAGGTGTGTGAGCACACCCTCAGAAGGCTATTTTAGAGATGAAGAGCTGGTAAGAAGTCTTGTGTAAAAGTTACACTGGACCTGTTACTTCTCAGGGATAAATTCAGTTTCTTTTAAAGTATTGTCCTAAGGTTGGTTTTGTCTGATGCTTTGTAGCAGATTGGAGATGGATTAATAAGCTGCTTTGAAACATGGTTTAAAAGAACAGAGCACAGCTCCTGAGAATGTGCTGGGGCCCAACAACCTCTTCTGTCTGCCTCATCTGCCCCCTGTGATTCCTCCAGCAGGATTGCTTTGTGTTTCCTCTTACAAAAGCCTCAATCAAGAGCCAACCTCGCTTCGACGGCATAACCCAGTGTTATTTTAAAACAGCATTTCCTTGTCGTCCTCAAGGCTTGCTTCATCAGAATTTTGTCATGCCAACTGTTATTTTACAGGCAGTCATTCAGAGCTTTTAACTTCAGTTCAGGTACGTCTTTGAGGAGTTAATTACTATCTAGAAGGACTAAATGCCTGACCTGGGGGTTGTTAACAGAGCACCAGATGTCACTGCTGTCCCCAAACAGTTTTGGTTGTTAATAGTTGTGCATTTAATTGAGGTGATGTTCTCTCTGTCTGGATGATCACCAGCCTTATTTATCCACAAAATAAGGGAGAACTGAACTCCCTTTTTAATTATCCTTCTCTTCCATGCCTCTTCTCTTTTCCCAAGACTTCAGAACAACTTGTGCACTGGCAGTTGTATAATTATAATGTACCTGTGCTTGTCAAGCAAGTGTTCTGCCTTTCTGTGTTATAACCCCTGAGTTCTCCAAGGGTCATCAGCTCTGTCAGTGGCTCCTGTCTCCCAAAACCCCAAACATCTGGATTTTTGGTGAACTATTTCAGGCCTAAACACAACAAAAGCATTTAATGTATACTTAAAATATTCAAGTTTTGAGGGCCTTTTGCAATTTTTTTGTTGTCAGGCAGGGTTTTATCTGGGGTGAAGTGCTGCATGCCCTGCAAGAGCTCCTTCCCTCTGTGATCCCTGACTGGAGAGACCCGAGTGTGCTTTGGTGTTGTGCTGGCTCCTGGCTCCACTGAGCACGACCAACGAGAACAGGCAGTGGCCTGAGTTAGGGGGCCTTGAAAACTCTACACAATGTGATTCTGAAATGTTCTGACCTCAGAGAAGAACCCAAACAGTGCTCCAAGAATCAGCGAGGAGCCTTGGGAATCAAGAACAAATAAAAGACTTTCCTGCTTTCAGCATTTCAGATTAGGCAAGGCTTTCTTCTCTCTCTATCTCAAACGCACATGCTCGGAGTGTGCCCTCGTTTCTGGGGCCGTGGCTCTGTCCTTGGGGACAGTGTTCTCACTGATGCAAGAACTCAGTGGGACATCGCTGGCTTCTGCATAAAAGCTTATGTAGGACAAGTCTTCTGGGCTTCAGTCAGGCAAACCCGTGCAGTTTGTCAATACAGGGATTAGAGCCGGAATTAACTGCAACAGCGTAAAGATTTTGTGTCACCTCCTTCTCCTTTCATTTCATATCATTTAATACAGTGCAGTACCTCGTGGTCTAGCCTGGATTTGGCGCCAGGGGTGTTTGGAACACAGCAGAGATGGACGAACCCTGGTTCCAACGCGGCGCTGGGGCGGCTGTGCTCAGGTGAGGGGTCCTGCCCAGGTGCTCAGGTGAGGGGTCCTGCCCAGATCCCCAGGAGCCCCCTGGCCTGCAGTGCCCGCCCCACGGCCCTTCCCGCCCGGCCTCTGCTGGGCAGCATGTGCCCCCGAGATCCACCAGGAGGGGAAGGGCCTCTGCTGCCAGCAACGTCAGAGCAAAGTGTCTTTTTTTACTGGACTCGGATATGTTGTGGCTTAAATCTGTTTGATTATCTTGGAGGTCTCTTCCGACCTTAGTGATTCTGTGATCTATCGGATATTGTTACTGTTTGTGCTTTAAGACCTTCCAAGACCCCCACAGCCTCAGCTCGCCCTGTTTCTCCCGTGTTTAAGAACACAAGTGACCCATCCCAAGACTGAACTTGTGCAACCATCTCATTTGGTGCACAGCTGCTGGTTCAGCCTCAGTCTCCCTGCTCCAGCTCCTCATTCCCCATAGCTGGGTCCCCTCCCAGCTCCTCGTGCCCCCAGCTGGGCGGTGTGAGGAGCTGAAAAGTCCTTGGCTTGCACAAACCTGAACAACACCTAAAACATCAGTGTGTTACCAGCATCATTCTTATCAAAATCCAAACCACAGCCCTGGGCCAGCTACCAGGGAAAACACGAACCCTGTCCCAGCAAGATCAGGACACTGGGCAAGGTAAGGGCTTTCCTGGTAAGGTGGCACAATTGAAGAGCAGCTAAAATGCTGAATTCACATTGCACAGAGTTAGTAAATAAGGATCAGGAGGAACAAAAAACCCCCCACACCCTGGTCTTAATTTATTTGAAAAGCAAAACAAATGAAACCAAATTAAACTCATAAGTCATGGTGTGGGCAGAGTCCAAAAAAATGTCAGTTCCAATAAAATATGACAAATAAAAGTATTGGCATAAGCTCCAAGGATTTATATCATTGGCACCACAATAAGGCCTTCTTTAGTTGATCTTGAGACATGACTCAAAATGTGAAGAACGGGAATATAAATATAAATAAAGGGATTTTTTTTCTAAATGCCGAAAGGGTTATTTTTAACACAGTAAACATTTTCATTTTAAGTTAACACTAGTCAGTGCAATTGGAAGAACTTTTCAGTGGGTTTAGGACAACCAGCTGAAGTATTCAAAATAATCTGTACAGAGCTGTCATGGAGCTGGATTAAATAGATTATTACACTAATCAGGTTATGACGACCCAGAGCATTCACAGTCTTCATAATGAGCTCCTGATAATGAGCTCTGTATTACCTTTCCTTAGATTAAACACAGACCTGGAAGGCTGAAAGATCCATTCCAGGAAAGCACAGCAGCACACACGTAGGGCAACACTCACAGCAATGAGGTTTTGGTCTGAATTACCCGAGATATTTTTCATCCTTTAATTAAATAACATCAGTGTTCAAATAGCAGACACTGCCTGTCAAAAAATACAGTACAGTCATTCAAGTGATCTCCACCAGAATAATTGCCCTACAATCAAGCTGTAATTTGCCTTTTCAAGTAGACTGAATGATCTAGATTGATTGAAAAAAAGGAGCTGCTTTTTTCTAATAGAAAATAAGATGATGTTCATTTCATATCCTACATTTTTAAAAAATAATTAATTGTGAGATGTCATTTGGCTAATGTGAAATAACTTCTGGCAAACCCCGCAGGATCTGGGTTGTAGCTTTCAGCTTATGCTGGTGGGAGCTGGAACTGGATATGTGTGAATTCATCACAGTCTCTGCCGCCTTTTTAGAGAGAGATTTCTCTTGTCTTCAAACTATGTGGAATTACTGTGTCCAGAAACCTGGCCACAAGCAAACTGCTCAAAGTGTCCCCACCAGGCCCCCTTCTTCATTTGCTGGCAGTGAAAAATTCCCTCATCCACATCTTCTTTGTCCCATTCTGGTGATTCTGCCCTGCTGGATTTGTGTTCAAACTGGATTTAAACGCTGTGGAAAGAGCTTTTCATGTGGCATTTCTGGTTCGTGGCTAACCAGGCTTTAGGGTGACTCTCAGGAACTGTCACTCCCAGGAACCTGAAAAAGCTGCAGCTTGTGTGCCAAGTGTCAGATATGCTCTAAGCAAACCATGCAGTTTTGGAGGAGTGTCCCAGTTTTCTGAGCTTTCTAAAGCTAAAATAAGAAAAAAGACTGGAAATTATCTGGTTTTGGTAGAGTACATCTTTCTGCCAATCCACCACTCTTCATTTTTTTCCCTTTCCTGTGATATGCCAATTTTAAATAGGACCAAGCTGAGCCATCAGCAAATCTTTTATCCCAAGCAGCTCTCAAGGACCTGCCTGTGATACAAAACCTGCAAGTTCTGGTGCTCTGGGGGCAGTTCAGGTGCTTCATCTCTTTCCAGCTAAGCATCTCTCCTCACAGGCTCCCTGCTTTTGTTCTAACTCTCTGAAAGAGAAGTGTGGGTGTTCCTCTCTCAGTATTCTCTTGTTTTCACTCGTTTTACCTGCAGTTTGTAAGGGTGTTGCTGAATTTAAATATAAACTGCTTTCATTCATGATAGCAGTCCTGAATATGTAAATCTGCTTTCTATAAGGGTGAATATTAAGATGAATCTGTTTGCATAAGAAGCTGATTTTCACAGATTTATCCTGTGCTTTTACTGGCTTAAACGTGGTCCCTCAGTTAGGGCTTTTGTGGCTCCCTTGATCACTGTGTTTGTGAACTGCAGTAGTACAAAGTGAGTGCTTGTGATTACAAAAAGAAAGTGAAAAGAGAATTTTACACTGACCAAGCCTTTGATATCTAAACCCAATTTCTGGATCTGGCATAATCTACTTCTGTAACTTGGGGCAAGCTATTTAAATGTAGTTGGGTCACTTGGATGAAATAAAAAGAAGTATGATGAATTATCTCAAGAAGGGAAATGGTCAATAATAATTCAGTTTGCCCGTCTGTGTAATGGACACAATGATCTTTCAGGGTTTTTTTTGTTCTTAGCCATTCTGTTCTCCTTAGCTGTTTGTCTCCTCAGAGCTGGAACTGAGTGTGTGCTCAGTGCTTGGCAGGCTGGCACTCGAGACACAGCCTTGGCACAGCAATGGTTGGATATATTGCTGCATCGCTGGCTGGAATTAATTGGCAGGTAATTTATGATATTGTTTCTGAGAAGTCTTCCTTTTCCAACAGATGTATTTTAAAAAACCCAAACAACTTCCCATCCCCACCTTCCAAATAAGATCTGAGCAGGCCACGTTCTGGCCCCACTAATGGCCAAGCTCCCACTGACTTCACAATGTCCAGGAGCTGCCTCTTCAGGTATCGAGATGGTTTTTGCAGTAAAAGCAAGTGAAGGTAACTGCAAACAACTGGGGCAGCTCACAGAGCTGCTGGTTCCCATATGCCACAAATGTTTTACTATTTGGGCTGTGTCCATTTCTCATCATAAATTTGAGCCTGGCATTTATTACTCAGCTTGCTAGTAGGATCTTTGGGGAAGAAACCATTATGCAAAATAAATCACTAAGTTGTACCTAAGATTGTTTTCATGATGATTTCATGTCCTTAGCCAGGGCTCTTGTCCAGCACGTGATGTCAGGGAAAGAGCACACCCCGAAGCAGCAGCCTCGGATTGCTCAGGTGCCTGTGTGTGTCATTTCTGTGACTCACGCAGGATCACACACGCACACCTCGGCATTTACCTTCTGCCAGGTGTCTCCACGTGGATTTTATCTTTTTGTCTTCTATGCAAGATCTTGTGGTAGTCCTGTTGCATCCCCTAAATATCTCTGCTAGCAGCAAACGAGGAGATCCTTACAGTGGTGCAGACCAAAGGATGTGCATAGTTCTGGAGCCTGAGCAGCCCCCTCCTTTCTTTCAGTGACGGAGTGGGGATGGTAATCCTGGCTGTCCTTGGTGCCAGAGTGTGCCCAGCTTCTCTTCTGTGTGAGCAGTGGCTCAGCTCAGTGCAGGTGCTTGAAATGTTCTCCAGCAAACCAAAAATTCCTCCTCAGAGAAAAGCAGATTGTAATTTTGGGAAGAGGACGCAGCTGGAACCCACGGTAGAGACTGAGGAGTGGGGAGGGCCCTTGCATACAGCAATTGCTTTTCTGTCCTTTTCTTTGTGTTGATGCTCAGGGCTGTTTCACTCTGGTGCTTTAAACTTGTGATTTATGAGTGGGCACAGCCTGGGCTGTCCCCCACAGGGATCACAAGCCCCACCAGGCGAATTGCAGGTTTATGGGAGTGCTTGTGTGATGCCCCCATCCACTGCAGCAAAGCCTCTTGAGTGCAGGGCAGCCCAAGAACCCCAGTGACTGCCTTGGTGCCCCTGGTAATTTATTGGGCTGCAGAGAATCCAAACACACCTCTGGGGAAGGTTGTTTTGCCTCTTTCTTCTGTTCTCCAATATTAGAAATACTTGATTTTGAATTACTTACCACAAGAGTTTGTGAAAGAGCCTCTCATCTGTGCAAGAAATGACTTGGCATTTTTTAATGAACCGCCTTTTATGTCGCTCTAAATAAGCAGAGGATGATAGGGGCATAGGGTAGATATGCACAGCGTGGGCCATTTTTGGTTATGAGGACACTAAAAAGGTTCTTAAGTTGTAAGTCATGGTTGGAAGCAATCTCTTGACTTATTTGGACTGTGTATCACTCTGTGACAGGTTAGCCATCATCTCTTTATTGAAAAAACACATTTCTTTTCTAGGCTGTCAGCCACTTATTATTTATAAACTATAAAGAGGTCTTAATTGGAAGTGTTGCCCCATTGGAAATATTCCCATGAACACTAGCAAGAATGTGTCCAAAAATAACATGTTTAGCAAAGGAAAGCCATCTCCACACTCCGTGCCATAAAACACCCTGGACTCGCACTCAGATGACACTGAAATAGCTGCTGCAATGTTCAGAGACACTGTGTTCCTAAAAATGGACTGTCCTTCTTTCACAAGTCCTAGCCACAGCAGGACTATTGAGCCCTGCACCCACTGCAGGTTCAGCAGGAGCAGCCTGTGAAGCTCCTGGCAGGCAGCAGTTTGCTGAAGGCTTTGGGTTTTTGGTTTGTGACTTCTCTGATGTTCTACTGAGTTATCCCAGCAAATTAAACTGTGCACTCAGCCTTTTCTGTTTACGTACGATCATGGTTTTATTAGAGCTAAAAGCATTTCCACTATTTCTGTTACATATTTTTCTTAAAGAAGAAGCAAGGCAAGAAAAGACACCAATTGATTTGCAGGGTGCCTGTGTCCCAGGAGCTCGCTGGAATGTGGCACTCTGTGAACTACTGGCCACTGCATCCTGACAAGGTGACTAAAAATCCAGGTTACCATGAGGTGACTTTTCCCTGAAGTGCAAGAAGGAGAAAGGAAAGGAGCGTGGCAGTGCTGCCATGGAGGGGAGAAAATACTTCCTCATTGTTTGCCCATTTAGAATTGTTGTACTAACTAACAGACAAACGAGTTTGGAGACTCTGCAAAGCTCTGATGACCGCAGCTGCATTCCTCAAACCATTAGATCAGTTTCCAGAGGGACCCGCCGCTGATTTCAGGAATCTCGGAAAAACTGAGCTCCAGGCGAGCAGCGCGGGCTGGGAGCCGAGCAACTGCGGAGGTGTTCGGTTTCGGGGCAGGAGATGCCTTCGTGTGGCACCCTGTGACCGGGCTGGAGGAACCAGCCTGCAGCAGTAATCCTTCCTGGAGGGGCTTGCTCCATTCCCACATTCCCTGCCATCCCCACGGAGGGCTTTGCTCCATCCCTGCCATCCCCACGGGGGGCTTTGCTCCATCCCTGCCATCCCCACGGAGGGGTTTGGATTCTTGCTCCATTTCCACATTCCCTGCCATCCCTATGGAGGACTTTGCTCCATTTCCACATTCCCTGCCATCCCCCCGGAGGGCTTTGCTCCATCCCTGCCATCCCCACGGAGGGGTGGCTGTGCCCAGCTGCACACAGCTCCTTTGGTGAACGCTGGTGCAAACCTTCAGCTGGGGACAAGCTGGTGTTATTTGCAACCAGACAAAAGACTGAAAGGTTGGATAGACCCCAACTTTAAAACTTCCATCCTGGTTATCCTGGGGAAGACACCCCTATGCTGAAAGTGCCAAGCTCCAGCTTCTCAGGAGCACTGCGTTTACTGTGCTGCTGAAACACAGCCTTGCCATGGCCTTGGTGTGGCTTCTGCCACCCCGAGGGCTGCTGGCTGCTGGCAGATGGGCACCTGCAGCTCTCCAGCCCCTCTGGAGCTCAGTGAGGAGCCGGGGGAGGGCTCTGGCTGTGCTCCCACTGCAGCCCCTCAGCACCCTCTCCTCACACAGCCAGGGCTGGTTGTTTTTCTGTCACTGCTGTATCAGCAGCAACATCTCTATCTGTGCTGGCTGGGGGTGTGCACAAAGCTCCACTGACTCATTTTCTCATCTCAAAAATCACCTCAATGGCTCATATTGCTCAACTTTGCAGCCTGAGTTAATGCACCAGGCCTAACTCCAGACTGGTTCTCAATTCCCTGGATGGGGTTGATGCACATATCAAATAGTTCTGGCACCCTGGCGCTTCCTGTGAATGAAAAATGACACTAAATAGTTGCGTGAATTTCATCCCCATTCATGCAACAAACTAAAAGACAAATCATATTTGGCAAATGCACAGGAATGGGAGAAAAGATGCAAATCGGAGGAAAAAAATGCAGATGTTCTCAAGAGAGGTTTTTTCCCCCACAACGAAAAAAAAAAAAAGCAGCAATGGAAACTCCTGAGCTTAATCCTTGAAAGACCCGGTCAGGAGAGTGTGGTATCTTAATGGGGTGTTAAGATCTAAGCAGTGGTCTTGCAACAGAGCGTGTTACATCTCTTTGCTGCTCGTGAGGCATCATAGAAGAGAGTTTTTATCTCTAGGTGAGGATTGACTTTGGGCCCAGCTGGGTGCAAATTTGGGCTGTATCTGTGCAGAGCAGCCCTGCTCCTTGTCTCCCTTGCCGCGGCCGCTTTGTTTATGGACTGTACTTAGGACAGCAGCTGTATTAAAGTGACAGAAAACCTGCATTTCTGTGGGGGTTCTTTTCTGCTGTCGGATCCCTTACGCTCGCCGGCTGCCTG